>PVIA01006299.1:0-99689 GCA_004024845.1 Tonatia bakeri | reverse complement strand
CAGAAGAGAATGGCAAGAAATATTCGAAGTAATGAGAACCAGAGGTCTGCAACCAAGGCTCCTTTACCCAGCAAGGCTCTCAATCAAGATAGAAGGCCAAAAAAGATGCTTCCCAGACAAAAGAAGTCTAAAAGAATATACCTCCACTAAACTAGCTCTGCAAGAGATGCTAAAGGGTCTGATTTAAGGAAAGGAAGGAAATGAGAAAGAAAGAGAGGAACACACATACATAAATGGCAATGAATGAGTACCTATCAATAATAACCTTAAATGTAAATGGATTAAATGCTCCAATCAAAAGACATAGAATAGCTGAATGGATAAGAAAACATGACCCACACATATGCTGCCTACAAGAGACTCACCACAGTATAAAAGACATGCACAGTCTGAAAGTGAAGGGCTAGAAACAAATTTTCCAAGCAAATGGACAGGAAAAAAAAGCTGAGGTAACAATACTCATTTCAAACAAAATAGACTTCCAAAAAAGGGCCATAAAGAGAGACACAGAAGGTCACTTCATAATACTCAAGGGAAGACTCCACCAAGAAGACATACATATTGTAAATATATATGCACCCAACATAGGTGCACCCAAATACATAAAGAAAATCCTAGAGGACTTCAAGAAAGATATTGATAGCAACACAATTATAGTGGGGGATTTCAACACCCCACTCTCAAAAATGGACAGATCTTCCAAACAAAATATCAACAAAGATATCGTGGCATTGAACAATAACCTAGATGAAATGGTCTTAACTGATATATTCAGAGCCCTTCATCCCAAAGAAGCTAAATACACATTCTTTTCAAATGTATGTGGAACATTTTCAAAGATAGACCACATGATAGGACACAAAACAAGTCTCAACAAGGTCAAGGAAATTGAAATCATACCAAGCATTTTCTCAGATCACAAGGGACTGAAACTAGAAACCAACCCCAAGGGAAAAAAAACACAAAACACTCAAAATCATGGAGATTAAATAGCATGCTATTAAACAATGAATGGGTCAAGGATGAAATTAGGGAAGAAATCAAAAGGTTTCTGGAAACAAATGAAAATGAACTCACAATAAACCAAAACTTATGGGACACAGCAAAGGCAGTATTGAGAGGGAAGTTCATAGTGACACAGGCATACCTAAAAAAGATAGAAATATTTCAAACAAACAACCTGACCCTACATCTACAAGAACTGGAGGAAGAACAATAAAGACAGCCCTGAGCAAGTAGAAGGAAGGAAATAACAAAGATCAGAGCAGAATTAAATGACATAGAGACTAAAAGCACAATTCTAAAGAGCAATGAATCCAGGAGCTAATTCTTTGAAAAGATAAACACAATTGACAAGCCTTTAAGCAGGCTCATCAAGAAGAAGAGAGAAGACCCAAATAAACACAATCAGAAATGAAAGAGGAGAAATTACAACTGACACCACAGAAATACAAAGAATTGTAAGAAATTACAACGAAGAGCTGTATGCCAAGAAATTTGAAAACCTAGATGAAATGGACAAATTTCTAGAAAAATATAATCTTCCCAAACTCAATGAAAAAGAAGCGAAAACCTGAACAGACCAATAACAGCAAAAGAATTTGAAGCAGTAATTAAAAAACTCCCAACATATAAAAGCCCTGAACCAGACGGTTTCACAGAAGAATTCTACAAAGCATTTAAGGAAGAGCTAACCCCTATCCTGCACAAACTATTCCAAAAAATCCAAAAAGATGGAAGACTCCCAAACTCTTTTTATGAGGCCAACATCATCCTAATTCCAAAACTAGATAAAGACACAACAAAGATAGAAAACTTCAGGCCAATATCTCTGATGAACATTGATGCTAAAATCCTCAACAAAATACTGGCAAACCACATTCAACAATACATTAAAAAGATCATCCATCATGACCAAGTGGGTTTCATCCCAGGGACACAAAGATGGTTCAGTATTCGCAAATCAGTAAATGTAATACATCACATAAACAAAAGCAAAGACAAAAATCACATGATCATATCAATAGATGCGGAAAAAGCATTTGATAAGGTACAGCACCCATTTATGATAAAAACACTCGGCAAAGTGGGAATAGAGGGAACATTCTTCAACATAATAAAGGCCATATATGAGAGACCTACAGCCAGCATCATACTCAATGGACAAAAACTAAAATCTTTTCCACTAAGAACAGGAACAAGACAAGGCTGTCCACTTTCACCACTTTTATTCAATATAGTATTGGAAGTTTTAGTCACAGCAATCAGACAAGAAAAGGAAATAAAAGGCATCCAAATTGGAAAGGAGGAAACAAAACTGTCATTGTTTGCAGATAACATGATAGTATATGTAGAAAATCCTATAGACTCTACCAAAAACTCTTGACCTAATAAACGAATTTGGCAAAACAGCGGGATACTAAGTCAATATCCAGAAATCAAAGGCATTTCTGTACACCACCAATGATACAGCAGAAGCAGAAATCAAGGAAAAATTCCATTTGAAATAGCAAAAAGAAAAATAAAACACCTAGGAATAAACCTAACCAAAGAGGTAAAAGACCTGTATTCAGAAAACTATATACCACTGAGGAAAGAAATCAAGGAGGACACAAACGAATGGAAACATATACCATGTTCATGGATTGGAAGAATTAATATGATTAAAATGTCTATACTACCCAAACCAATTTACACATTCAACGTGATACCTATTAAAGTACCGATGGCTTATTTTGCAGATATAGAACAAACAGTTCAAAAATTTATATGGAACCATAAATGACCCTGAATACCTACTGCAATGTTGAGAAAGAAGAGTAAAGTAGGAGGGATCACAATACCTGACACTAAACTATACTACAAGGCCACTGTAATCAAAACAGCCTGGTACGGGCATAAAAACAGGCACATGGACCAATGGAACAGAACAGAGAGCCCAGAAATAAACCCAAGTCTCTATGGTCAATTGATATTTGACAAAGGAGGCATCAACATAAAATGGATTAGAAAAGCCTCTTCAACAAATGGTGCTGGGAGAACTGGACAGTTACGTGCAAAACAATGAAACTAGAACACCAATTTACACCCTATACAAAAACAAATTCAAGATGGATAAAAGACTTAAATATAAACCATGACACCATTAAAGTTCTAGAGGAGAACATAGGTAGGAAAATCTCAGATATTTCACACAAATACTTTTTTACTGACATGTCCCCTAGAGCAAGGGACACAAAGGAAAGAATAAACAAATGGAATCTCATCAAAATAAAAAGCTTCTGCACAGCTACAGAAAACAGTATCAAAATAAAAATAGAATCAACTGTATGGGAAAACATATTTGCCAATGATACCTCAGAGAAGTGTTTAATCTCCAAAATATATAAAGAACTTACATGACTCCACTCTAAGAAGACAAGCAACCCAATTAAAAAATGGGCAAAGGACTTGAACAGACACTTCTCCAAGGAGGACATACATAGGATCCAAAATCACATGAAACAATATTCAATATCGCTAGCTATCAGAGAGATGCAGATTAAAACCACAATGAGGTACCACTTCACACCAGTCAGAATGGCCATCATAAGCAAAACAACAAGCAACAAGTGTTGGAGAGGTTGTGGAGAAAAGGGGACACTAGTGGACTGTTGGTGGGACTGTGGACTGTTGGTGGAACTGCAGACTGGTACAATCACTGTGGAAAACAGTATGGAACTTCCTCAGAAAATTAAAAATGGATCTGCCTTTTGACCCAGCAATTCCATTTCTGGGCCTATATCCTTAGCATCCTAAAACACCAATCCAAAAGAACCTTTGCACCCCCATGTTCATAGCAGCACAATTTACAATAGCTAAGTGCTGGAAGCAACCTAGATGCCCATCAGTGAATGAGTGGATCAAAAAACTATGGTATATTTACACAATGGAATTCTATGCAGCAGAAAGAAAGAAGGAGCTCCTACCCTTTGCAACATCATGGATGGAACTGGAAAGCATTATGGTAAGCGAAATAAGCCATGCAGTGAAAGATAAATACCGTATGATCTCACCTTTAACAGGGACCTAAACAACAAAACAGTGAAAAAAGGAAAATATAGTCAAAGACACTGTAATAGAGGACAGGCAGAAAGTGACCAGAGAAGAGAGAAGAAGGAATTTCAGGGGAAAAGGGGAAGGGTTTACAGAAAGAAAGTTAAAAGATATATGGATAAAAACTAGGGGGAGGGTGGTAATGGAAGGGAAGCTGGGAGGGAGGGGTGGGTGGGCTGGATTGGGAGTAAAGGGAAGAAAACTGTACTTGAACAATGATTAAAATAAAATTATAAAAAAAAAAGAAAAAAAGATATTCTGCTTAGACTAAATGTTAGAAAATATTCAATACAGAACTGGAGAGTATGGCTTAAATAAATTAAAAAAAAAAAAAAAAAAACTTCACCAAAAGGAGCAACAGGCTCACATGCTTTTATTGGTGAAACCAGACTTTTAAAGGCAATGCCAATACAATTTAAATCATCCTACAGCATGAATTTTCTTCATAGTTGCCTTAAAGCCGTTTACAAAATGCAATTCCAATTACTGTGTGTGTGTGTGTGTATAAAATTGCTTAACATGATAAAACATTTATACCTCAAACTGAAAGCCAAGATAGTGACATTCCCATTAAAGTTTGGAACAAGAAAGGATGCACAATACCCCCACTGCTATGTAGTATTGTTTTGGAAGTATTAGTCAATGTGAATTAGATGAGAATAAAAAGTCAATCATAAGATTTGGAAAAATATTTAGTGAAATAGCAGGATAAATATTTATCATACAGAAATGAATAATTTTATATATACAAACAATAACTAAATAGAAGTAATAATAAAGGATATAATAATACAGATACTGAAGAAGTCTGTAATTAAAACTGTGTGGCACTGAGATATGAAGAAACAGAGACTAATGGAACAGCACAGATAAGAGAGAAACACATTAAGTTAGGTTTGGAAATTTAACATATAATAAAGATGGCATTTGAAAACCACCAGGGAAAAATGAATTTTTAATGAAATAGTTTTGCTAAAACTGGCTACCTGTTAGGAAAAAAATAAGAGTAGTTCTATACTATCACTGTAACTCTAAAGTGATCAAAGCTCTAATATTAAAAAATAAAACCTTATAAGTACTTAGAGAAAAACATCAATAAATTCTTTGTTACCTTTACTTAAAGCCTTTTAAAGTATACATCATTATTTAGTAGCAATAAAAATATTCTGGTAAATTTGATTATATAAAGATTAGAAAAAAACTTTTTGGAAAAAGTACAACATCATAACCAATGTAAACATAAAATGATAAACACAGTTTTCAACTTATATTTCACATAAAAGGATAGAGAGACATAACGAGCTGTTAAAATTAAAGAAGTGGAAGGAGCAAGGCAAGGAACATGAGTAGAGGACTCATGGGCATGGACAATGGGAGAGGATGACTGTGGGAGTGGGGGATGGGGCAGGGGAGAGCAATGGGGAAAAAAACAGGACAACTGTAACTGAACAATTAAAAATATTTTTTAAAATTAAAAATCCAACATTAAAAAATTTGGTAGCATAGATAAACATTAAGAGTTAGACACATGTGAATGGAATATTACATCTATGTTATAATATATATATATATATATATATATATATAAAGATGCTCAAATTTTTAAATGAAATTATACCAACATACGTGTTTCAAGTTGAGTTTCACTGGAAGCCAACTGTGAAATGAAGATTGCAGGGCAATTATTACAGAGAAGATTAGTAAATTTAGAAAAGAGGAGAAAGAAGCAAGATTGGACACAAGAGTTGGAGCTGCAGTGCCATCTGAATGAAGGTCTCATTTGACCTTGCAGAGTTTTGGACTGGCATGGGTCTTCAGAGAGGTACCAATTTAGGGGAAGAAGGTTGGGTTTCTGTACTCCAATATTGATCAGGCTGCCTTGGGACTGGAGCTGCCCTTCAAAAGAGGAATGAACTCAGGTGAGGCCATTTTATTTAGTTTAGGGAATTCCCAAAGAAGACTTTCACCAGAGGGCCTTCTTCCAGAAGCACTGCTGGCCACTAAGGGAGTAGGTCCTTCCTTTCAGAAGAGAGTTCTTGTTGGCATAGCGTCTACCACAGCACCATTTATGGCCTATCCCATTGGTAACAATTCAAACCCTGAAGAACATACCCGTAACATGTCCGTAGGAAAACAGGTATCACATATATTGCTGGTAGATGTGAAAAATACTTCCCTTATGGAAAAATATGATGAGGTCTATCTGGAAAAAGTCCAGCCATTATTAATATAATGAGAACAGTTTGCAAGACATTGAGGTAACCTGGCAGATAAGGAGAGTGGACTGGAATGTGCATGTGTGAACAATGATGATGTCACTGTACTCATCAGCGGGGGCAGTAGACACCGTTGAGTGAACATGTGAACTGTGTGGCTGTAGCATTCAAAATGACTGAGTGAGTAGAGCAACAAATCTGTATCAGATTTTAGGTTAAGCTTGAACATTCTCCTGTGGAAGTTATTTGGATGATTCAGAAGGCCACAACAATAGGCAGGTGGTGATTGGCAGCTTTATCATGACAATGCACCACTTATGTATCATGTTTTGGGCAGTTTTTTGGCAAAACATCAAATCACCCAGGTGACTCATCCCTCATTTGGTGACCTGTGACTTCTGGCTTCTCCCAAAACTAAAATCACCTTTGAAAGGGAAGAAATTTCAGACTGTCAGTGAGATCCAGAAAAATATGACAGGGCAGCTGATGGCAGTTGGGAGAACTATATGAGGTCTCAAAGTCCCTACTTCAAAGGGAAACGGAGGCATCACTGTCCTATGTACAATGTTTCTTATATCTTCTTCATTAAGTGTCTCTATTTTTCATATTACATGGCTGGATACCTTCTGGACAGACCTTGGATATCCTGAAGATATTTCCCTGTACATTAAGCAACAACCAAACATATATACAGGGTTAATCACTAAAGCATTATTTGGGATGTGCCTCACTGGAGGCTAGTTGAATTAATTGTGGTATACCTACATAATAAAGAAATTCATAATAATAAAAAGAGAAAAAATCTATAAGGAATATACAGCATGCCCTGCATTATCTCTAATTTTTATGTGTGTAATTAGGTTTATGCTTATATTTATAGTGATAAAATGTTATTTTTTATTTATAGATTTTCCCTAGTCAAAAAGAAAGATAAAAAATTTTGTATGTGTGAGAGAGAATGTGAATCAAGCTCCCTCAATACCAAAATTTAAATCACACTGATATGAATTTTAATTGAAGATATTATTAGAACCCAAACATATACAATGCATACATATAGAAAGAGAAAGAATGAAAATCTATTATCTACCTGTTTATCACCATCTATATATTTTAGCCTCTGAAAATGCCCAGAATTAATAATGTTTTAAACAATGAACATACCTAACCCCAAATTTTGATACCTAAATACCATAATCCAATAGAATAAAACTCCTTGTATAAATGACTGATTATGATATGGTACATAGGAAAAAAATGTTCTTACAACATCTTATTGTGCAGAAAAAAAGACATGCTCAAAGACTAATATAATAAAGCTCAAAGAATAGAGGGACTGAATTGAAAGAATTTCCACTAGCCAATTTTTAAAAGTTTCATTCTAAAGAATAAGTAATGGAAAATAATATTTAAAATGTTTAAGTCTGTAATAATATAAGGAGAAGGGAAAGAGAGTTAACATATGTGAGAGAAAAAAATAGATGTTCTTTTTATTGAAGAATGCTACTTAATAAATATAGAAGCAGCATGAGAATCCAAAAATCACTTTCTGAAATAATAATTATTCATGGAAAGGTCATAAATTAATGACCCATAGCTACTGAATGAAAAATTTATGGAAAACAAGCTGTTTACATAATTTGCAAGTATTATTCTGCTTTCAATTATAAAGCGAAGTGTACTTTCACAATGAATGTATCTCACAGTTATATAAATAATAGTGTCATGAGTGTGAAGGTATGTAATTGTGTGTGTGTCCTTATATGAAGCAGAGGTATTCAATCACCTATATAATATACTTGCCTAAAAAGTTTGGCCTAAATTAAATAATCAGACAACAATCAGATAAATCCAAAATGCTAAATATTCTATAACATCAATTTTCAACCTTTTTCATCTCATGGCACACATAAGATAATTACTAAAAGTCTTCAGCACACTAAAAATATTTATTTTTTGCCGATCTGACAAAAAACAGGTATAATTTTTTTCAGAGCTATCGAAGTGATTTATTCATAAATACATACTTTTTCTTTTCCCAACTGACAACCACTTGTATTAATTTTCCTTGAGTGTATATCCTCAGCTTTTTTCCTAAATCTTTACTAGTAATATAAATTTTTAAAAATTACATTTTATCGATGATGCTATTATAATTACCCTGATTTTTCTCCTTTTGCTTCCCTCCATCTAGTGCCCCCTACTCCCTCAGGCAATGCTCCCATCATTGTTCATATCTGTGGGTCATGTGTGTAAGTTCTTTGGCTACCTCATTTCCTCTACTGTACTTTATATCCGTATGGGGAAAAAATAAGTATAATTGTGATTTGTTCACATCAGATGGCTATTGTAGTGCTGGCTGTTGTCATTTTTTAATTTGACAATCTGAGGGAAAAGAGTTCAGTGCCCCTGAGTAAATAATCAGATATTGCATGTTTTAAAAATTCTTGTGGAACACCAGCTGAAAATTACTGTCCTGTAAGATCAATGGACTAAGAAGCTTACAAATGGTCAATATAGAAATCAAAAAGGTGGATAATTGTTTTACTTTGAAAGATAATAAAGACCCTGGATGATGTGGCTCAGTGGACTGAGAACCAGCCTGCGAACCACATGGTCGCTGGTCTGACTCCCTGTCAGGGCGCACGCCTGGGCTGCAGGCCAGGTCCCTGGTGGAGGATGAACTAGAGACCACCATGCATCGATGTTTCGCTCCCTCTCTTTTCCCTCCCTTCCACTCTGTCTAAAAGTAAATAAACAAAATCTTTAAAAAGTAATAAAAGATGATAAACCAAGTGTAATATGTAAACCTTGATTGGGTTCAGCATTTTAAAAATATACTATATGAGAAGTTATGAAAATTATAGACCATATATTTAGATGATATTAATATGAATATTCACAGGTATGATATGCAATTTGTTTATATGATAAAATGTTTTTAACCTTGAGATATGTGTATTAAAGTATTTAGTGCTGAAATAGCCTGATACGTATTGCTCATTTCCAAGTGATCCAGTAAACAATAAAAGAAAACAGGGCAGATATTCAGAATATTTGATATCTTTTGGTGAATCTAGGTAAGGATTGTATGAGTACTAGTGTATTAATCATTCAGCCTTTTTATAGGTTTGATTATTTTATCATCAAAAAGCAAACAAAAGAGATACAATTTCATACTCATTAGTTTGACAAAAGTTTAAATAGCCTGATGAAATTAACTATTGATGAGGAAGTGAGAAAGGTGTGGAGCAATAGAAACTCATATTGCTAAAGACTATATTTAACATTTTCTCACCATCTAGTTAAGTGGAAGACATGTATACACTCTAACTAAGCAATCCCCCCACTTTTTGTTGTTTGTCTCAAGAAAACCCTGCCATGGTCATCAAGAGACATTAGTAAAACTGTTCATAGACAACTTTTTTAAAAAGCAAAAATTTGGGAATACTCAAATGTCAAGAAGATAAGTAATGATATATTTATATAACAAAATACCATATAACAATAAAAGAAAACTATGGCCTCATGCATCAACATTGATTAACCTCAAATAAATTATTCATTGAAAATAACTAATCTTATAGTGATGCACATGGTATAAAGTTTGAAAGCAAATAATCCTTAATATTTATTTGGAATAAAGTTTGTTCTGAAACGCTTTAAGTCTGTCAAAACTGCACAGCTGTCAATCATTTAGATGAGACTTACCAAAGTTCTATGTCTGCACCCATGCCAAGATGACATCTCTGACCAGATGATGCACAGGAGATCCTCACCTAGAGGTAACTTCTGAATGGTTTTCCAACAGCAGAACAATAAAGGCATCGTCTTCCTTCCCTGAGTCTATGTTTATATAAATGTGCATGCATTACTGAGATGGAAAATGAGAAACTGAACATTAGTTGAGAATTAAAGAATTAAAAGTGACATAAGCAGTTACTACATTTGTTTTGACCAGAGAGATGCTGTTTAAATTTTTTTTAATTAATATTTTCTATTTCTTTGCAGAGTAAAAGTGAGCAAATTACCATACGCCACTTAACATCAGGAAACTGGGAAGTGATAAAGATCTTGGCATATGATGAAACTACACAAAAAATGTGAGCATTTTTGGTTCTCAGGTCAGGTGGGAAGTCAGGTTGTCAGCTGCAATATTTTCTGTCAGATTTATGTTTTGTTTACCATGGTCCTAGTCCAAACAACATGGCCACCTAATAGCATTTACTTTACAGACTCTATCCTTCCCCCAGAGACACACTTACACAACACTTACACAGACACATGCACACACATGCATGCACACACACACATTCAGAGAGACTGAGATAATAAAAAGTATATTATAAATATTATAAAAATAATATTTTAAGAAAAAATGTTTCCTAAAAAGATCAAAGTGCTGTGATTAAATAATAGAAAAACTTTTCTATATTCTTTTTTTAAATTCTTTTTATTGTTGTTCAAGAACAGTTGTCTCCATTTCCCTCCACCACTCCCCCCCACCCCAGTCATCACCACTTCCCACCCTTGATGCTACACTGTAAAAATTCAAATAAAAAGAGTGTGGCAAAAATTTATTTGTATTGTTTTCACAATGCTTTAAAATATATTTTTAAAATGCTGAACCCAGTCAGTGTTTACATATTGCATTTGGTTTGTGTTGTTTTCTTTCCTGGGCAGTTACTTTCTGAGCACTGAGTCTTCTCCCAGAGGGAGGCAGTTGTACAGGTAAGCCATGCACATATCTCTGCACAGGGTGATTTCTCAATGGCCATCTACACAGCTTAATAATGGGGTGGGAAAATCTGAAGTTGTTTTTGACATGGCTAGGTAAGAGCCAACCTTGCATGACAGAACCTCATGTTCTTGGTCCAGTCCCTCAGCTCAAACCTTTGTAACCTTCAAAGGTTTGAACCAGAATTAAGACCATCTTGCTGCTCTTTTTTTTTCACCTGTATTTATAATCTCAAAACATTTTTGTGAGACTTCCTTTTCTTAACTACCTATATCATAGGCATTCACATATTTTCCCCAGTGACCTTTTCTTCTGCTAAGCCTCATTTTGAATTTTCAGGGCATTAATATTGTACACATGCAGCTTATTTCTGAAAAAATAAAAGCATTGTAAACGCTTAGTAGACTGGATCAAGTGGAAGTATCTCTTTCCACCCCCCTCCATAGTGTGTAAAATCCGTTAAGTTTGTTATTAGAGTCTGTAATGCTTGTTTATTTTAATAAAGCAGTGGATGGGGAATATTTTCATCTGTCCAGTTTTTCCAGGCGGAAAGTTAAAAAAGAGGTCAAGCCTATTTAGTATTAAAATGTCTCTTCACTCAGTTTCAATAGAACTTCACAAGAATGACTTTTGTTTTCATCTGGCAAGCAACTTATTAATTCTGGACTTTAAATACACGTTTAATTTCCATTTCCCAATTTTAAAGTGTCAAAACTGCCATGGAGTATCCTCATTAGAAATTTATCCTGTTTGAAGGAATATCACCACTGAGTCTTACCAAGTAGCCTAGACTTTCCTTTGAGAGTGAAAATGTGTGTTTAAAGTGCCCTAACACCCTCCAATTCATCCATAGATTTATATTTATTCATAAGTTGCTTTTATCTGAAGCCTCTCCTTTTTATCACCCCTTCCAATATGTCATTTTCATATTCTTTGTCTTTTCTTTGAAAGTCTGGAACCCACATTCTCTACCCTAATCACTTCCAAAGGAAGAACAGCTTTTTTTTTTTTTTTTTTTTTTTTAGAAAGAGGGGGAGGGAAGGAGAAAAAGTGGAAGAGAAACATCACGTATGGTTGCCTCTTACATGGCCCCCCACTAGGGACCTGGCCAGCAACCCAGGCATGTGCCCTGACTGGGAATCAAACCGGTGACCCTTTGGTTCGCAGCCCACACTCAATCCAATAAGCTACACCAGCCGGGCAAGAACAGTTTTTTTATTTAAAGACTGATTCTAACTTTGGTTTAGAGGTCTTAATTAAAATATTTGTGACTGTTTTTTTGATACCTGAAGCTTATCTTCCTTGAAACTTATACTATGATTGATAATGGCAGCTATGACATTTTAAGATGTGGAAATACTTGACCAAAATTTTATTTTTCTTGTTTTTATAAAATTCTTAAAGGGAAATTAGTGTTTGAAGATTAGAGTTGGCCAGGTTGAGTCAATGGCACTCCCCAATTTCTCTTCCCTCTATTAACCTAAAATGTGATTTGAATCCCAATGACTTCTTAGATTTGTGTACTCGACTTTCTCCTTAGTGAATATGGCAGGAGAGTCAATTATTCTGTGACTGGCAATAGCATAACAGTCTGTGCTATAAAGAAAACATAGTACCAATAAATTTCTCTTTAAATAGCTCATCAAATGCCAGTTGGCTTGACTGTAAGGTGATGTTAGTGTTTAATCCAGAAAACCCAATCAATGTCTTGTCCAGGCCATAAAAATAATCATTGGCTTACAATTTAGATGCCCCTACAGAATCAGAACTGCTCCCATATTCAATGTTACACTTTTGTTTCAAAACTTGCATTTCTTATTTCCGCAATTTCATAGTCTAAATTATGATAAATTACCAACATTAACTTCTAGGGAGCTTGGATCTGAAAGTTATATGGAGTAGAGAAAGTGAATGTTTTAAATTCTAGTTATGTCACTAAATATCATCATGTAATTAGTATGTATTCTTAATTTTCCTGTGGTGATGGTTGCACATATTGCGAATATAATGAGTGACATTGGACTGTATACTTAGAATGGCTAAAATATCAAATGTTTTGTGTGTGTGTGTGTCTACACTAGACACTAATAGTTATACATATAAACCAGACACTTAAGTCCATTAGCCAAACATTAGCTAGTTTGGCTAATGGGCTTAAGTGCCTAGTGTATATTAATCATATTTACTAGTAAAAAAAAATTGAACTCAGGATGCTCCAAAAGTGAAATTGAACTTTTAAATCATACTTGATTATTTCTGGTGCTTCTGATGCTGAAATCAAAACCCCTGTCCCCATGTCTGTGCCTGCAGCTCATCAAATCAGCATGACTATGAGTCATTTCCGAATATACAGACCAAATCGTGTTTCATTTAAAAGCAAAAGTGAGAATCTTTTGTCAAATCAGCATTTATTAAATGTATTATTAGTAGTTTTTTATCTATCAACATAGATAATTTATGACATCCTTTTTAAAAAAATAAATGATTCTAGATATGAAATTTAACTTTGGGGGATATATTTCAACGTCTCTGACCTTAAGCACCACTATTTTTGTAACTAAAGAGATGATTGTTTTATTTTTTACCTCCCTGATGTCTCAAAGTATGTATGATTGCTAACATTATGTACATTATCATGTCAGTGCAAATGTTTAGTGGGAAATATTCAACACTAATATCAAATTTCTAATGCTTAGAATATTGAGTTGACTAAATAATGTGTTTGTTTTCTGTGTGTGACTTGTAAAAACATTTATTACTCATTCAATTAATATGTATTGATGAGGACTTTATGCTAGTCTCTGTGCACAAGTCCTTTCAATATTTTACAAAGAAATATCTATACAGAAAATGCAGTTAAAAATAAGCTTTATTGAGTTCTGTGGAAATCAATCTATTTATAAGTATATAGACATATTACATACATAGAAGTATACATACATAATTTTAATTCCATTAAATAGAAGGAAACTCTGTATGTCTTAACATTAGAAATATAAGTTGATTTTGCATTTTTATGGTAAGTCATGATTTATAAGAACACTCCATGTAAGTAATGCTGTAGCTCTTCTGTTAATGTTCACACTTAAATTTACATGACTTATATTCAAATACCTGGAATGGTAATATTTCTAACCTTCTTTCTTTTCCCAGTGCTTCTACTGAAGGATTACTGAATCGTCAGTGCATTTCATGTAATTTTATGAAAGAACGATGTACATATTTTGGTGCCAGTTTTAGTCCCATGAATCAACATTTCTTATTATTCTGTAAAGGTAATAGATGATTTCTAATGAAGTTTGTTTTACTGATTTTTTCTGATCAACATCTATTACTATCATTAGTAACTGTTACTCTCTAGCTATATGATTTAATATTTTAAGTTATAAATTTTTGTTAAAAGTTATAAATGATATATTCACTAAGGTACAAGTTATTTATATACTTCATTTAGAAGTAGGCATTGGGAGTAAGGACGCAGGAGTCAACAAGGGCTATTTGCATATGGACCTTTTAAAAAAGTGAATAAATATATTTATATCAGCAAAGTCATGCTACAATAATAAACTAATTTAGCTGTATTTCAGAAAAGCAATAGTCATTAAAATAATGGCTTGGTTGCTAAAAGATATGATATACAGAAATTTAATTTTCTGGGTCTAGTCCCATTCAATTCAGACAAATTACACTCACTCCAGTTATTTCTTCTCTCTGTAAATAGTGTAGTCGTACACAGGGGTATTGGTATCTCTAGGTTATAGTGATAGAAATCATTGTCCCTTTAATAAGATACTGTATTTCCCAGAGTTGAAATAAGATATATGTCCTCTCGTAATGTGATAAATTGAGTGCTACAGCTTTAGCTGTATGTCTTGTGTTAACACACCATGAAAAATAAACCAACACTTACTCATTGAAATTAATTTTCCTCTTGACATCTGAATTGAAGTAATCAAAAAAAGAAAGTACTTGTTTGATGACACCAGAGGAAAATAATTAGACCTCTATGTAGAGCTCCCTAGAAAACTGAAGTTTCTTATGGTTATACCTGAATTAACTAGTGTATTTAAAATAATTAGTGATTTCAGTAACATATTTTTTAAATTAAAATATAATTAGCCCTTATTTTTAGTTATCTTGTTAGTGAAACAATTCTAATATGCATGCATTTTTTTTCTTGGCTGAGTGGTAAATATAATTTAATCTTGCTTGTGCAGATGAGGGTAGGGTCACAGAGTCATGAATCACTTTCTGAATATCTGTGACTATTCTATAAAAGACTACAAAAAGAGAGAGTAAATTGTACAATATTGGCTAAAACCATAGACTTATAGAAATATAAAATTTTGGAGAAAAGGGATCTTAACATCATTCTATGCAAACAGTTTCTTTCCCCATATATTCTTATTTTTCTGAATAAAATACCATAGAAGGGAATAGAATCTAGTGGTCCAGTTTCTGTTTCATTATGCTTTAACTGTGAAATGCTTCCATTTGAAAAAAAAAGAGAACTCTATCATGTAGCCTTTCCAGTGATTATTATTTAGATTTCTTTAAAATGTTTATACATATATTTTTAAAATCCAGGTCCAGGAGTCCCAGTGATCAGCCTACATACCATGCACAACCCAGCAAGTAAGTACATGAACACAGCAATGCAGAAGAATCATGGTTGGTATTGGTCTTAAGCGTTTTATTATCTATTCTGTGTCATACTCTTTAGAACCTTCTTCAAAAGAGTCCCCAGCACAAGGAAAACTGTGTAGTCACCATCAACTTGACCTTGTGTATGTAAGAGAAACAGTAAAGCAAGTGATTTTAGTCATGTTACAGCTGGAGTTGGATCTTATATGCCTAAAATAAGATGTCTGCTGTGTCTGTATTAAATGAGGAGTGATATATGAGACTCACTTAAGTATATTTCAGTTGACTAATCCCTTTGTGCCCTTGGATTATTCTTTCCTGGGCCTCATATAAATTATTCCTCTAGAGCAACACATTTTATGTACTTCTGGGAACATTATAAAGATCATTTTATATATATATAATCTCCAATTCTTACACACACACACACACACACCCTGTCTTTTCCAGATATTCAGGACTTTCCAGTTACATATATATATACATTTAGTTTTTATATATTTATTCAACTGTCCTTCATCTACTGAGTGAGCACTTTATCAAGCAATATGACATAGAGTAGATATACATTGCTGGCAAGATATGGTCAATATTTTTAAGAACTTATAGTAGAGTGATTAAATACATGGCTGAGTTAATTTTAACAGTGAATAGCCAGTCTGCTTCCTGCCACCCTTTCTCCTTACTTTTTTTCCATGTTTCTTTTCTTTCTTATAATTAAAAAAAAATATTTAATTAATATTCTTATGTTCTAATGATTTACTGTAGGATACTATAATATAATAAGTCAGGTTTATATTTATTAACTTATTTAATCCACAGAACACACTCTGAGATTGTTAATTTTATTAAGCTATTTTATAGATGAGGAGACACAGTCTGAGAGTTTAAATAGCTTGGCTAGAGTCATACTAACAGGTGACAGAACCAGGAATCAGATGAGACAGTCTGGTTCCAGAACAGGCTTTGTAATCACTACTGCATTGATGGCACCTGATTCTGTTGTGTTTTTGTCTCTCACATTACATGCTGATATTTAGGTAGGAGTTTTACTGAGATGCCTAGACTTGAAAGAAATGCAGGTACAAAAGTGCCATGTTGAAAGATAAAGGTCAACTTTAGAGTATAGAGAGAGACATTTTATACTCTTTACATACCACCATATGAAGACTTCTTGCTTATTCCAGAAAAAATAAAAATTTCTAGATTTTTAATTGAGCTTTATATGGTTGTAAAAACTTGAGCACAACTTTAGTTTCTACTTACTGGTATAAAGCTTTAAAAGGTTATCATAAACAACAGCAGCAATAATGATAATAAAAACAGTATATTTGATAAAATAGAAAGTAGGTTGAATTGTATAGATATCAAAATCATTGTATATGATGAGTTCATCACATATCTTCTGTGATGGGATCTGAGATGAGATGTATTTGTAACATAAGATGCGCTCAATAAAAGGCAGCTCTTTGTGTACATTGTATATTCTGTAAAACTTACTATTTAAAATCATTAAAAATGTTAATAAATGTTATTCTATGTTCACAAGGCAATGTTGTTTTCTAAGATATTTTGCTGCAAATCACAAAACATTTTTGTCTAAGGGAAATCTTTCTGATTTCCCTATTTATAAGCAAATTCTGATCTTTGTAGGGTCAAGAAAAATAAAAGGGGGCTGTGAACAGTGGTCATGTGCCTGAATTTCCTTCCAAAAGACAACTATTAAGAAGAAATATACATTTAATTGCAACCAAACCTTTGGGCCAGTGGATCTTTCATTAAATATTGATACACTACTCAAGCAATCACAGCTCATTTTGGGGCCACTTGAAGTAGAACAAGGCATGAAAATAAAATTGAAAAAAGAAAAATGAAACTTAATAAACATGGCAAACCTTTAACCCTCTAGTTACTGAAGAAATGCAAAGTATAATAATGTCATGTAATTTTTTCTAACAAATTAATGACATCAAAATTTGCATTGCTAATGAGGATATAATGAGAACCTCTTGACTTCATGGTAGAAATATAAACTATAGCAAACATTTTGAATAAGTAATAAGCCTTAAATGTTGTATATTTATTTATTTAGTGTTTTTCCTTGTAATATTTATACTGAGGAAACAATTCTAGAGAAAATTATAATAGAGCTATTGATGATAGTGAAAAAGCATAATATAACTTAAAAAAAGGGTAATTTGTAAATAAACTTTAATGGCATATAACTATTATGCTGGATATTTTCCATTTGTCCTTCTAGAACCAGTCTTAACTCTATTTTTCCCTGCCTGGTCTCTGCCCCAGAAGAACCTGTATGGATGACAGGTTCCGTTGTCATTTGGCTGTCACTTGGATTTCTCTGAAGTAAATTGTGTAGGTGGCTGGAGACAAGTGAGAGTCATTTTGCAGTAGCTAAACCCCTGGCCTTATCCCTGCGCAGTCATCCAGGTTGCTACAGGTCCTGGCTTGAGGACACAGTTGAACTTTCACACAAACATCTCCAAGTAGCTGCTCTCTCCCCTTGGCCTATAGGCCTAGCTACTGTCATACAAACTCTGGGTTATTGTGCTATTTTTTGTGATCCCCCGCATATGTCCATATAGTTGTAAATAGTCCTTTATTAAATTGTCATCAAATTTTCCTAAGAAAGTTGCCATTAGTTTCCCACTAGGATTAAAGGTACGAATGTGCTGGGAAGGGTGTTGGGAGGCTGGGTGAAAAGATGAGGGGATGGAGTACAAACTGATGTGCCGCCTGGGAATTGTAAACAATAGTATTGTAATAGCTATGAATGGTGCCAGCGGGCACTAGAATTATTGGGGAGATCACCTATTAAATTATGTGTCTAACCACTATGCTGTACACCTGAAATTATATAATACTGAATGTGAACTGTAATTGAAAAATTGAAAAAATAATACAAAATAAAAATAGATCTACTAAAGTCATTTCTTCAAAAATGTTTCAGCTATATTTCTAAGTAATTAAAGAGTCAAAGTGTTTATGCCACTTGAACAAAACTATTTGAAAATGAATAGAAAATGACAGGAAGAAAATATTTGCAAATGATAAATACAATTCTTCCATCTACCTGGCAGCATTCAAGGTGATTTTTTCTTCTTTCTTCTTGAGTGCTCTCCCAGTGCTCCACAGTAGACATGTATTATTTTTACAGTGATAAAGAAACCCTTCAATGACATGCTCAGTGACTTGAGACAAGGTATAAATATGTAAAATTTTACTTTAACATTTCAAAAGTGCTTTGTATCACATTACTATTGTTCCCTCTACTCCTTTTATATTTTTTATTTGTTCTTTAGTTTGTATATGTAATATTTTTTCTTTTACCCTCAGTTTTTAGTCTTTTCTCTCTTTCTTTTCTCCCCACCCCATTCCTTTCTCATCATGCCACTTTATACTTCTACTTTCTTATCTCTTCTTTCACCTTCACAATTTTCCGTTCCTACTTTCTTCTCTTTTCTCCTCAATACTACACTTAAAATTATGTTTTAACACATCCTTCACTCCACAGCACTTTCCAAAACAATTTTATTAAGCTTATTTTCTGAATTTATCATGATAAAATGCTATCTTCTCTCAATATTTTCAAAATGCCTTTTATATTTTCTATATTTCCTTTTGTTGAATGGAATGTATTTTCCTGTGACCATGGATTACTTTTATTTCACAAGTAAATGAATGGCTTTTGACTTAGAAGTAAAAATTTCTCAACTGCTCATATACTAATATAATGGGCCTATTTTTCCCACTGACATTTGATAGCAAGGAGCAACTGAGCAATTATTAGTATTTTACTCTCACATTTTGGCCTCTAGCTGTATCTATTTATTTATTCATTCCTTTAATCAATTAAACATTTACTGCAATAAACCATTGTTTATTTATAAAAAAATTTTTTTAGGAAGATGATCTGAACTTAAAGTTAAACATTTAATGGGCTTTAGTTTTTAAAAAAAATGTTCCCTTTGTAGCTAGCAAATGTCAAGTAATATTGGCTTCCTCTAAATATAAAAATGAATGTTTTTTCCACAAGTAAGTACATTAAGAGTACTTTTATGATAGTTCTTAGATTTTAAATCCTGAATCCATGATGAATGTTTACAGAGTATTTACATTTCAAACTTTATAACTGAATGCTTGGGATAGCTTTCTTGAAAATATACTGTTATTTAAATAATCTGAACTTTTTTATATGTTGAGGATAGGAAAAAATTTTAGAATACCTATTTTCTCTAATTTGTATTATAGAGAATGGCATTTATTTATGAGAGGTGGTTTGATAGGCCTGAAATTATACATAGAATTCAAAGTCCAATGCAGGTAACAGAAAGTTGAATGGTTATAATAGAATGTGATAATTTTCCTGGTAAAAGGAGCATAAATAAAAAAAGGAAGTCTGTGCAGAGGCATTTCAGGAAGAAGGAATGTGAATGTACAAACTGAACAAAGCACGAAAATGCTCAGGCTTTCAAGAAAAGGTTGTTCAATATGGATGGGACAAGACATATTTTAAAAAGCAAAGATATAGAATTATAGGGATAGACTAGAGACATCATAAAAGTCTTACGTCTCATTCTAAGGAGTTTGAATTTAACAATAAATTATCAGTGATAAACATTGACAATTTAAAGAATTCTTAATCTGTCCATGGAGTAACTAGTAGACATGCCCTCTTGCCAAAAAGAAAGAAAGAAAAACAAGGAGAGAAGAAAAAAGGGAGAAAGAAACAGAAAAGAAAAGAAAAAATAAAATTAAAACTGGATAAAATATACAAAACAACAATTTCTAAGCATGGAACAACAGGACAGGTTGTACATCTCTGAAAGAAAAGAAACAAGTGAAATTTAATTGTAATTGCTCTGGCTTTCTGGCTGGATTCATTTTCTGAATTTCAGTGAAATGAGGAGGAATCCAAGAAGAGTACATGTTGCCCCTCTGTATCTGCAGGTTCTGTATCCTTGGGTTCAATCAAATGTGGATAGAAAACATACAAGGAAAAATGTTACATTGTTGCTGATGTGCAGTATGTAGTTAGACCTATGGATGATTGCAGCGGTACTGAATGTTTACAGACTTCTTTTTTCCATCATTATTCCCAGTGTAACAACTATTTTCATAACATTTACATTCTACCTTATTTCGAGATTATTCAAAGTATGCAGGAGGGTGTATGAAAGTTATAATGCAAATACTATGCCATTTTATATAAAGGAATTGAATATCCTCTGATTGTGGATTCTTCAGGGGTTCTGAAAGCAGTCCCCTTTGGATATCAAGAGGTAACTAAAGTATGTTATTGTGGAGTCAGAATAGAGACAGAAATTTCACTTCAGAAAGAGCGAAACTTTTAGAATATTGGGAAGGTGAAAAGACACTGGAGATTCATCTTGAGTCTATTGCTGAAAATACCTAAAAACATACAGTGTAAATATAGGAAGACACTCTTTGAGCCTAGGAAATGCAGACCTGCACAGTGCAGGATACTGTGACGTTTAGGAGAGATCTGGGGAGAGTCAGGCTTCAGCAACAGAAATGAACTATGCATACAGCAAAGGTCACTTAAATCTACACTAAGAAAGATATTTTTAAAAACTTTGAAATGATTAAGCTGACCTGCAAATAGCCTAAAACATCTGTGGGGAAGAACAAAGTCTAATATTTTTAAAATAAGAGAACAAAATCCAGAACTCACCAACATTAATATCGCAATGGTCATGATCTAATAAAACATTACTGGCTGTGTGAAGAAACCAGAAAATATGACTCATTACTAGGAGAAAAAAAGACAGTGAATAGAGACAGACTCAGAAATGAAAGAGATGATGGAACCCAGTGACAAATATGAAAACATGCTATTATAAACATTTTTAAAAGATCAAGAAAATTAAGATGGAAAGAAAAAAACAGAATGTTATTTAAGGCAACATTAAAAACTTAACATATTTGAAAAAAACTTAATTCCTAAGTACCAAAATTAGATTATATCTTGTAGATCAGTGAATTTGAAACATTATCAAAGAAAACTTGAGTCACAGAGGAAAAAAGGAAAGAATGAAAGAGATGAACATAGCCCAACTTAATTTATATTTTTAAATTGGAATCACAAAGGAGATGCATGGAAAAATATTTGATGAAATACTGGCCACATCCAAAATTATATGGGTTTCAGGTATATAGTTTTATCATACATAATTGAAATATTGTATTGTGTACCACCCCAGGTGAAGTCTCCTTCCTTAACCATTTATCCCCCCTCTACCCTCGTCTACCTCCCCAGTCCCCTTTCCCTCTTTTAATCACCATAATGTTGTCTGTGTCTATGATTTTTTTCTTTGCTTAAAACCTTATGAAAAAAATGCTCAACAAACCTCAAACAGGATAAGTCCCAATAGAAAAACAATGATAAAAAAGTTAAACCAGCAAAACAGAAACACATCACATCCACATATTACATACATAGCAACAAAACCAAGAATGACTGTGGACTTATCAGAAGAAAGCAACCCAAAATATAATAGAGCCAAAATGTTTAAAATACAGATGAAATGAACTATAGAAATGATCCCTGAAAGGGAAAATGGAGACAACTGTACTTGAACAATAAAGAAATGTAAAAAATAAATACAGATGAAAAATGAGAAAAAGTCCTCAAACTAGAAGGACAAAAGTGAAACCAAAATACAAAATCAAGAGGCTGAGAATGCTTTGTCATGAGACTGACAATTAGAAGGAACTAGTAAGGAGCACAATGTGCAATAACACATGCACCTTGAAGCCAATATGTGTAGGACATAGCCTGTCCTGGAAGGACACAAATGGCATGATTAGAGCAGAATTGAGAAAAATAACTTAAAGATATTTTGAGTCAAGTGAAAATGAAAACAAAACTAATCCAAATGTGGGGAAACCTAACATTGTGGTTAGAGATAAATTTATGGCTCTGAATTGTTACTTTATAAGAAAGGAAAACTTTAAAATCAATCATTTGAGATTCCATCTTACAAAAACTAGAAAAAGAAGAGCAAATTAATGCAAAGTAAGTTAAGGGAATAAAATAATACAGATAGGAGTGGAAATAAATTTTATAGAAAATAGACAAACAGTAGAGAAATATATATAAAAACCAAAAGATTTTTCTTTGAAAAGATCAATACAATTCTAGATGGATTCAAAACATTAAGAGTACACTATCATTACCATTTTTATTAAAGAAATAGATGATGCCAACAACAGATTCTACAGATACTAGAATGTTAGTAATGGAACCTTATAAGTGGTTTTATAGCAGTAAATTTGACATCTTATATGAAACAGATAAATTTCTTTAAATACATAAAGTATTAAACATTCAAACAGGAAGAGACATGATATTTAATATCCTGTTATCTACTAAAATTATTAATTTTGTTAACATTCTTTCCACAAAGAAAACTCCCACTTTAGTTAGCATCATTGGCACATGTTGTGCAATATTCAATGTATGAATACTAAGCTTACATAAACGTTTAAAAAATATAATGCCAGCATTAACCAGATTCCAAATCCAACATATATATTACATAGACAGAACAATTAAATCTTTGTGAATATAGATACACATCTTCTTAGCTAAATACTAACAAGTAAAATCTAGCATTTTATAAAAGGATAACACATTATGATTATATGGGGTTTAACTGAAGAATCCATGATATCCATGATATAATATTCAATAATCCATCAATGTAATTCAGTACAATATATTGTAAACCCAAATAATATAGAAGATAGCATTTGATTAATTTTAGTAATAATAATAATAACAAATATTAACAACTCAGAAAAGACAGGAAGTTCCTTAACTCGATGATGGTATCTACAAAAACACCACAGTTAACAATAAGCTTAATGTTGAAAGACTGAGTGCTTTTACCCAAGTTTGGGAAAAAGAATATCTGCTCTCCTACCCTGTATTCAACTTTGTGTTAGAGAACTTAGCCAGTGAAATGAGGAAAAAAATATTTAAGTAGAAAAACTGTCTTTATTTGCAGAACATATAGTTGTAAATAAAACAGAAAACAAATAAAAATATGAAATCCACACCCACTCACAAAACTATTAGAAATAATGAGTGAATTTATCTTGGCTATAGATATAGACCAATATAGAAAATCAACTATTTTATAAGCTATGATACAATGCAAAACTTAAAAGTAGCTCAAAATACTATTTGAAATAATATCAGAAATCATATAATACTCAAAAATTAATTTTAAAAAAGTGCAAGTCCCCTAAAATTAAAAAAAAAACACTTTTGGGAGAAATTAAAGATGCAAATGGGTATATATATATATGTACACATGCATATTTATGGACTAGGAAGATCACAATTTAAAGTACGTGTATTTCCCCAATAAATTTATAGATTTAATATATCACTTAAAAATATCGAGAGTTACTGATGCTCTCTTCATATTTGTCCATTATTCCTTTCATTTTTGTGTGTGTTTTAAATTTTTACTCTCTATGACTATATTGCCAGGTACATTCATTGTTTTCTGTGCTATCTAATATGCTCTTAATCCTACTCAGGATTTCTGCATCCTAGATCTCATAGTTTTCATGTACCTCAGATTTTGCAGTTTTTACTTTTAGAAATTTAACATGTCCTTTTTAAATTTCTTTCATAATTTACCTTAACATCCTCATGCTTTTTCTACCTTACTGAACACATAAAATATAATTAAAATCTCTTTTTAATATACTTTTCTATCCATCATATCATTTGTATCACTTCTGGTTTCTATTGATTAAATTTTGAACTGATTATATGTAGCATTTTTCTGATTTTTTGCATGCTTGGTCATTTTGTATTGGAATCCTGGCTTCATGAATTTCACTTCATTGCATGCTTGATAATTTTGTATCCTTTTAAATATTCATAAGCAGAGTAGTAACATGATCAGACTTGCATTTGAAAATGTAAATGCTAATTCTAAGTATAGGGGCAACTGGAGAAAATGTCACTGGAATTCAGTTACAAAACTGTTGTGGTTATCCAGGAGATGAATTACAAGCATTTAATCACTACTTTTAGTGCAGTGCCTGCCAAATGTAACAGCTGCATAATTATTTGTTGTTTTGCACTGATTCTTGATCAACACATAGCAGTTAGTAATTTACACTACATTTTTTGATTTGTAGAATATTTTATATTGGAAAGCAATTCTATGCTGAAGGAAGCTATCCTGAAGAAGAAGATAGTAAAGTCAGAAATTAAAACGCTTCATATTGATGACTATGGTAAAGTTTTGTGCATGCTATGTTATTTAAGAACAACTTTCTCTTCATCTTATAGTTTTACATGTAAATGACTCTACATCTTTAATATTTTGCTCTTTCTTTAAAAGAACTTCCTTTACAGTTGTCCTTTCCCAAAGACTTTACGGACCGAAACAAGTATGCTCTGCTGTTAATAATGTAAGTATTTTATTTGTTTGGGGGTGGGGGAAGGAATCAAAACATTTTTATCATTTTTATTATGCCTCACATGACAACATCCTGCTTACAAACAACCATAAGGAGGACAGAGGAAGTGTAGTTGACTGGGCAGCTTCAGTTTGTATGAGTTCCTCAAAGGCACTGCCATTGATAACATAGAAGGACGTATAACTTTGTGTACTTCTGATATCCCAAATTGAATTCAATGTTACCACTGGGTATTGTGAAATATATAATGTGGTTTATGTCTGTTTAGCCCTATGCTCTTTTAAAAAAAAATGTATTGATTGGTCTATAATTTTCTTTCTTGGGTATATATTTGTTATATCAAAGTTATGGTAGTTTCATAAAAACATTTTATATTGTGGTAGGACCACTTAACATGAGATCTACCTGTCAAATCTGTGTGTTTGCAACCCAGTATATTAAATACAGGCACAGTGTTTTGGTTCGCATGTCCGACACTCTACCCACTGAATAGGAACTCCCCAGGTCTCTTCCTGCAGCCACTGGCAACCACCGTTCTACTTCTGCTTCTATGTGCTTTAATACTCCTGGGACCAAATGTAACTGGAATCATGCATGTTTGCCCTTCTGTAACTGGGCTATTTCACTTAGCATAACTTCCTTAAGGTACATACATAATGCAACACATGAACCTTATGTTCTTTATCAGTTGCTTAGGTAACATTGAGGAAACATTTATTTCCAATGCTGAAACTTTTGGTTACATTTCCATCATTACTATCAATTTTCCTTCCTGGATTCATGGCCCAGAAAGCAGCTCCCATGCTCATAAAACTTGACTCTTCCATAATTTCAACATGGAATTGACTTTAGAGTTAAATTAATCCATCCTTTCGATGAGACTATATTGTGACTCTATGGTACTGGGCACAGGGGACCCTAAGAGGTTGTGGTTAACTGACTTGATATTGATGTAGTGTTATGTTCCTGAGAATAATAAGTTATTTCCCATATTAAGAATCCAGCCAGCATATTGCTCTGACAGTCTAGAATTACATCAGAGTCTCTATAGGAATAGTGAAAATGAAAATAACACTACTTGTTATGACTACTGGATGTAGAGGACAGTATTCATTCTATGGGATCACACCGTCTAGCTTCAAATTCCAGTTTTGTCACTTATGAGTGGCATGTCCTTCAGCAAGGTATTTAACCTCCTATAAGGCTCAGTTTCCCCAAAGGTAAACAAACATTGCAATACGGCCATGATTATTATACTTAATGTGATTAACTCATTCTTTTATATAGATTATATTGATTTTATTTAGGTATTTTAATAAGTAGAAGCAATCCTCCACTTCATTTTAATAAGTCAAATGATATGAAATATTCAATTCATAATATTTTCCCTTAGTCTAGTGTTTATTTCTACCTATAGTCCCTTAGCCTTACTTTGTTTCTCAAGGTCAGACTTTTCTCCTTTGTCCTTAATACACAGAAGGTCCCCAAAGCTCCTGGAATCTCTCTGGGGAAGTTTGTATGTGTTCATTTTCATCTTAACTTCTTCTTTGGTCTCTTCTCTTTCACCTAGTTGTGTTCAATTCCTGCTGAGTTCATGTATAATATATTGAGGACATATTTAAGGCCCAAAAATAAGACACAAAAAGAAAAAATTCATCCTCATTTTCTGTTTCAGTCATGGCTGCCTTGGGAAAAAAGGATTGTTCTTTACATTCACTGAAAAATATGGTTTCTCAGGGAAAGGAGCCCTACTAGGCATCCTTGCTCTTACATATCAGAGGACTCCAGAGCAGCATCACAGTTGGGAGAAAAAGTAGACAAGAGTTCCAGATCCTCTGCAGCCTGGACTCAGAGAAGCCAACTGGCGTGTCCTGGCATTAGATCTGTGCTTTGATGTGGGTGATTTTTAGTTTGTAAGGGGAATGTAAAAACTAGCACAAGACTCAATTTCTCTTATTAGAAGAAATATTCAGGTCCTTTTGAGAGCCAGAATGGTTGAGTAAAGGTACTGGCTTAGGAGTCAGGTATGCCTGTATTCAAATCATAGTTCAAAGATTTACCAATATCTTCCATTCCCTTATAAATACATGGCAGATAATAACATGGCATAATTTATTTAAACCTGTTGCCATAGTGTTTGGTAGAACATAAACACTTCTGCTCAGTATTAATAAAGTGTAACCATAATAATTGTAACCATAATTATTATTAGTAGTAGTAGTCTTTTTAGTATTTATATGTAATATAAAATTACCATCTATAAAGTTATTTAATAAACATTCATTACTAAAACATAAAATAATTTTGTCAGGTCTATAGAATTTACTTTGTTAGTTTTTTGTTGATGAAAGTCAGTATTGGCTCATTAGTTTCTATAAGCTGATTATAGTAAACATTAATGTACTTTATCTAAACCTCTTGGTTTTCAGATGTAAATTCTCAGTTTAGCAGAACATGACTTACAAAACTAAACTGAACCTGGCTGGTGTGGCTCAGTGGATTGAGTGCTGGCCTGTGAGGCAAGGGGTCACCAGTTTGACTCCCAGTCAGGGCACATACTTGGGTTGCCCGCCAGTCCCCAGTGGCAGGCATGTGAGAGGCAGCCACAGACTGATGTTTCTCTCCTTCTGTGCTTCACTTCCCTTCTAAAAATAAATAAATAAAGCCTTAAAAAACTAAACAGAAGGTTTTTAAAAATTTTAAGAAATGACCTATTGTCTTAAACTGCATGATCATTTCTAAAATCTTTATGCTTGGAAATCTTTATGTGTCAGAATGGCTTAAGTGTGAAGTGTTTTGTAACTGTTTTTTTTAGATTGCTTATAATTTAAAGGCATTTTTCTCCTAAGGTTAAACCATGTTTTCAGTGACAAGTGGATTTCTGACCCTACAAAAGAAAATAATGATAATTGATTTTTCTCCATAAATGATCAATTAGTGAAGAATAATAAATAAAGTGATTCTTATTTAAATGAGGCTAAGAGATGATTTTGTGACTTTGGTGTCTGTACTTTAATGCTATTCTGTGCAGTGCATCTAGTTCCGAACAGAATCAGCCTCTGATGTCACATACACAGGTGGGTTTATAACCAGGAAACTCTAAAATAAATACATGACTGGGAGACAGGCTGCAGCAAATACCTGAGTAGCTGGAAGGAAGATTGGCCTTGAAGAAGTGACCACTGGCAGTTAGCAAACTCCTTTCTGCTAAATATTTATTGTTGAACTTTACAAGAAACGGCCTTCTGAGTACCCTTCTGTGTCCATGTTATCTGAAACCCAAACCCAATTTCATGATATTGAAAGGGCTAGTGAATCAATGGCAACAGGACATTTTACTGTAATAGACAACCCAAGGAGCATTGCCACTACAAATGTATCTCAGTGGCCTCTATTAGTAGTGGTCTCTATGAGATTGTGACCCCCTTTTCCTTTCCTACTTCTGTTCTCCTTCCAGATGCCTACTTGTCTGTTTCCAGTCTTTCTGTTTAACATTACAGGGAGTCTCCAGGACCCAGTAGTCCATATTCATCTTTATACATTTATATGTATGAAATGAATATATACCTATATTCATTTTAGCATTTAGTACCTTGAACTGTTATTGTTTATTTTATTCTTTTTTCTACTCATATATATGTAATTTAATGCAATGCACATTTACATGTTGCTTTTATGTGTAAGAAGCTATATTCATGGCTGTAAGAGACAGAAAGATGACAAGAATCTTGAAATCTTTTAGATTAGTTAAGGATATACCCCCAATGCCTAAGCACACATAGAGGAACCTTATGGAAACCTACTGACTAACATGTAATTTTGTTAATAGTGCAATACTGAAGATTATGTGAAATGACCTACAGTTATACATGCTTATTTGATAAATACATAACTATAAATCTAAATGTCTAGACCCTGGTAGGAAGCAGTTTAGGCATATGTGCTGTTATTAAAGATAAAGATTGTTTGTTTCTTTATTTGCTGTAACATGCAGAGAAGCACTGTTGAGCTGGGAAGTTTCATTCAGGGCCATCATATGTTTTCCATTTTCATGGAATCATAATATGTTTTCCATTTTCTACTCTTTTATGTTTAACTTATGTCTGCCACACTTGATAAAGGTCTAAGTCAGGGAGACAGTGACTGTTCAACAATTAGTTTATGGAATGCAGTGTACTCTAGCTTGTCCTTTGACCTTCTTCCCTATCCTTGAATTCAACTTTCTTGAAAGTCTAATGAATTCTTGATCATCCATCAAGTCTTATCTTACTAAAGCTGATTTTCACTCTCCTCATTAGATCATCTCTATTATCCTATTACAATCCTACATTCATGCCTTTCTGTACAACTATACTAATATAACCTTCTATCTAAAGGCTGTCCATATATTTTAAACCACATCAGTCACATTGTCATTTTACCCAAATACTTGTGAGAATGTTTTTAAATGTTATTTAAAGTATTTCTGATTCCCACTACACTTTGACCAGTGTTTATGAAGGAAAACCTACAGGCTAGGTGTGACTGTTTAGAAAGCTAATTAATAGATTAGCTTATAGAATATTTCAAAGCTTAAGAAAATAGAAATGTTAAAATCTTTATTTATGTATTCTATATATTAAACAATACCCAATTAATTGTGTACTTTTGTTATAGCAACAAGCTTTTGCCGTAAGAGCCACTCCACAAATGTGCGTGGAGGGAATAAATGGGTGATGTCCAGAGACCAGGTTTACGTCGTCACTATTGCAGTTCTACCTGGAGATCGTTATTCATCTTTCTCCAGATATTTCATCACTCAATCAGTGGTATTCATATCAAAATCCTACAACTTGGCCATGTTGATGAAATTGAGCTGTCATCTTTTTCCTATAGAATTATTTTTAACATTTTTAATAAATGAAATTAATAGCCACTCATCTCCAATTGTCACTATAACATCCACATGGTTTTTATACACAGACTTCCCTTTCAACAAACAATATAAGTATTGTTGAAAATTGTGAATAACATGATGCCATGGGATCATAGTGTCTTGCCTTGATCTTTGGACCTCTGGGGTTGTCCAAGATCTACACTCTTCTTCTTCAAGTCGCATTCCAGGCAGCCATCACATCTGGATGATGCAATTCTAATCTGCCAACCTGCTCTCTAGTGACTCTCTCCCCATATCCCTTTGTTTTTGGTTTATTTTTTTTTATCCTGTATTTTAAGTTGCTTTTCCATTTGCTGCTAGGTTAAACTTCGTGAGATTCATATCTGAAAATGAGATTTTCCTAGCTAAAATCCTCTCATTTTTTTCTCCAATGATTAGAAATTCACATTCCCTAACACAACATACAAAAGTCTTCATCTGTTTCCTTCTTCTTTGTCTTCATCTGACTTCACCCAGATGTTCTAGATATTTTTTTAAAAAATGCTTTTTTTTCCTCCTGGGAAATACCAGCTTCTCAATCATTCCTCTGCATTTGTTACACAGTCTTCTAGTACCTTAATTTTGTTTTCAACTGGAAAAGCTCTAGTAATACTTCATGATATGTTTACATTACACATAATCCTATGCATGCCTCTATTATTTTCAAGGGGGATTAAAAATTATATCCTTTCTATTACCCAATACTGCTTGCTTACATAGCCACTCTCAGCAACTGAAAGTAAAGATCATTAAACCCTTTTCTTTTTCTACCTCCTCACTCACTCTGTTAAAATTATTCTAAATGGAAATTGGCCCATGGATAAGAATTAATGTAGTAGGACTTTGATAGCAGAGGTGATCAGAGAGTGGTGGTGCTTCTTCCATTTTATTGCACAATTTCTGTCTGGGAGCTATCCTTTAGCCCCTTTCTATTGGTTCTCTTCTGCTATTTCCATGTGCTAAAATGTGTATCTGAGGTTAATTTTGTGTGGTTAATACTAACAATCCCTTTTTTAATTTTATAGCTGGCTTCTTTATATCCATGCTGTTCAGTATTTTAGTCTGTTCTGATAAGCTTTTTATTATTTGGTTTTCAATTAGTTATGCGGTTTTTGTATAACTCTAAGGAGACAATCTCTGTCTCCTATTCAAGAGAAAACAAAAGAACAAAAACAGAAAGAATGCCTTTAGTAGATAGAAATTGACTCTTATGCAGAAGGCTATCCTATTAAAAGTAGGAGGAGGAAAGGGGGAGAATTTAGAAGTGTAGAGGAAGGATTTAAAAAGAAATTTAATTTTAATAATGCAAAGTACCCAGAAATCCAAATTCCAATCAGGAAAAAAAATAAATTTATCTCAGCAATTTTTTGAATATAAAGAAAACATTTTTTTAAAAAATGCCTCAAAAAGAAGGCCTAAATTCTGTCACAACTTCTATAATCTAGGAGGTATTTTAGGATAGAATTCTCTTGCTTTGATGGTGCTGGAATAAGTATATATCTGTGGAAGCAGAAGAAGAAAGAACTTACAAATATAGAGTCACATAAATTATGCTCAAATGCAAAACACACATGACAATGGGTGTAAAGAAGTCAAGTACACAAACAAAAAGATAGAAATACATAAATGCTACTTTTCATTCTAAATTAACTTAAAGACCCACCCACTGTGAAAAGTGGAAAAAATTTAATGCAATTGAATTGTCCTTTGCTTAGGTAATGCCACATTAAAAACTAAATGGCTATTGTTATATAAAGGCTCAGGAATTATTAATGTAGGGCTGTCTAGGGTTGGTCAAATTTGGGAGTTCTGCTTCTAATAGGAGAATGGAAGATGAAAAGGTCAAGTTTCATAGCATTAACTAGAACTGAGCTAATATCTGAAACCTACTAAGAACCATATGTTTGATAAGCAATTTATATATGTTATTTAATTTAATCCCTGCTATAACTCTACTAGGTGAACACTATTGTTATCATGCTAAATAGCAAAGATAAGCAAACTTAAGCATAGACAAGGTGACTCATTTAAAGGTGCATAAGTCAATGTGGTTTTATCAATATATCATTTGCACCCAAAATGACACCACCACGTACCTATAAAGTTCAGGCCATTATTAACACAGGCAATTTTTTCTAAAAAGTTTAACATGGACAAGATTTATGAATTCACATATGTAAACACAAGTGATGGAGAGTAATACAATTTGAGAATTTAGTCAATAAGCATAAATTTTGGTGTATTATTAGGTAGGCCTTGTCGTAATCACCACTAGAAACCCAGGCTTAAGAACTGTAAGATAAGGTCTTGGGTAGAGGTATAAATAGCCTTGACCATAACAAACACTTCCCCAGTTATAACTCAGAAGAAAAGTAGGTCAGCCAAAAATTATATTGTAAACAAATGATGCATCAGAATTTTGAAAATTATATTAATATTTCTAATGGATGAAGATAGGGATATGGACAAGAAACAGTTCTCTGACAGGAAAAATAATGTTACTTCCTCATTTGGTGTAGTAAATATATGAAAAAACTCATTCTGCCAGTCTGTGTGCAAGACAAGTCACCCATGAGAAGAAATCTTAGGTTAAGAAAATGAGAAATACAGAGAAGGAATTGGCCTAAGAGGCCCTTAACTAATGTGTATATCTTCATTAAGCTTTAGATTTATATGTTAGAACTAAACGATCTCTGCTTATACATTTTTATAAAATAAATTTCATAATTTGCTTGACAAAGGCAAGACAAATGCTGTTTAAGGCTGCCACTGTCTATGTCGAACTCATGTTCTGTGGTGAAATGAACACGTCCTGAAGAACAACATCAGGAGCGCTGACCATTGGTTTTCCCTGGGGATGTAGTGTGACGTGGCTCTTGCCTTGCCTTCCATTATGTTCTTCACCCTTCCTTTCACACTCTTCTTTGAGTTTAGTATATCTGAAATAAAATTGCATCTCTTTGTTCTCAATGACTCTAGCCCTAATCTAGCACTTGGGAAGCTGAAGTCAATCTATTCTAGGCCTAGAAAGAGCAAAGAATGGATATTGATTGTAATCGAGTCTGTGTTCCTTCCTTCCACTTTCCAATGGACAGAGATATGCAGCTCTCAGAATTGAAATTTTATTTTTACTTTTTATTTCTTGTATTTTTAAGTTTTTTGTTGTGGTAAAATGCACAGAACATAAAATTTACTATCTAAACCACTTTTAAGTATCCAGTTCAGTGGCGTTAAGTACATTCACATTGCTGTGCAGCCACCACCACCGCCCAGAGTCTCATCTTCCCAACAGAACACATGTCCCCATTGAGCAATGATTCTCCGTCCCCTACCCACAGCCCCTGGCACCCTCCATTCTGCTCTCAGTCTCCATGATTTGGCTACTGTAGGTACTTCATATAAGTGGAATAACAGTGTTTGTCCTTCTGTGACCAGTTTATTTCACTTAGCATAATGTCCTTAAGGTTCATCCACACTATAATATGGCAGTTTAAAAGAGGCTTCCATGTACGAATAAAAAAAAATGCCATGCAATAGATCATTCATGGAATTTTGTTCTATTTATTTTCATCACAATTTTACTGGTTAGGAAACAAGCTTTCTAAAATGAACTGATCAGAATCTTAACTATTTACAACATATTGTAAACTTAATAATGAAAACAAAAAATGAAGATAAAAGGAACATATAATTGCTGAAGGGAACTCAGTATACTGGCAATAAAATCAGGGCTAAAACCTATGTCTTCTGAACCTAAATTCAACCCTCTTTTCATGAAATCAAATACCATTTTGTGAATCTGACTGAATATGTAATCTGAACAAGTCTTTTATATTAAGTTGTAGTTTAGATGATATTCTTTTATATCATAAAAGGTGGTTTGTCCTGTTATTTTAATGATCTATTAGATATTGTGCATTTTACACATCTATTTTTTTCTTCATTTTATTAAATTTTTACATCCTGAACTCTTCACTCATACGGACATGTTCAGTGTGGAAGGTATAAAAATGGACAAGGATTGTGCTCTTGAATATCTTAACTTCTAAGAAAAGTTTACCATCTTAATTCAATTTCACTGCCTATGTTATGAAATAGTCAAGTTTCATATCACTGTGACCTTTCCAATGCTTAAAAAAGATAGAACTGTTCTTTTCACAACTTTCAACCAATTGCATATTCCCATTCTCAGCCCCATTCTGTGGGTCCCCATGGGTTCTGAAACAAGAGACTAAAGCAAAATAATGTAGAAAAAAAAAAAAGGTGAGGGAGAAACTCAGAGAAAAAATAAAAAGAAACCCAGAGAATTGAAGTCTACAAAGTCTATTTGGCCAATATACACATGAGTTGTGGTACCAATTTATTGTGTGGAAGGTGACCTGCTCTATAGTACATGCCTTGTAGTCATGTCTACTGCCAAACATCTTGCTATCTCTACCTCACCTAATGAGTAGTTTCTTCTCTTTATTTGTAGGAAAAATAATCTGATATTTTTTGTTCTATACCATATTTGTAATCTCCACCCTGTTCCTGCAAGTGTCTAGGCCAGTCCTTTTAATGGTCACATTAGCATCATAATTTATGTTCTCTTATAACTCACCTTGAAATATATATACCTATATTATATAAGAAAAATATGAAAGGACAGCAAACCCACCTAGACAGAGAAATGTGGTAAAATCATTGGCTGGTAATGTGTTAAGATAATATTTTGCTCTGACACTGAAACATCATGAAGACAAGGTTGAAGTTAAAAATGGCAGTTTAGAGCCCTGGCTAGCGTGGCTCAGCGGACTGAGTGCCGGCCTGCGAACCAAAGTATCACCAGTGCGATTCCCATTCAGGGCACCTGCCTGGGTTGCAGGTCAGGTCCCCAGTAGGGTGCATGTGAAAAACAACCACACATTGATGTCTCTCTCCCCCTCCTTCCCTTCCCTTCTCTCTAAAAATAAATAAATAAATAAAATCTTTAAAAAATGAATAAAACTTAAAAAATGGCAATTTAGAGAAAAAAGCAAAAGAGTGAAATTGTAATGCTTTATGTGGGTTTTGCAGGCATGAATAAAGGATTGAAGGTTTTTGTTTAAAAAATTGGCAACTGTTCATTGATCATAAAAGTTTAAGAATGTGCCTTACTGTAAATTATATTTTAAAATGATTTCTTTTCCTGCCACAAAATGTCTGTGACTACTTACATTTTGTCTAAATTTAACTTAGTTGTGAATTCCTAAAATAGCTGTGAACAATGCAATGGGTCATATCTTCCAAATTAACAAAACATTTACATTATCTTAGAGCTGCTGCCGTGGTTAAATTTGGAAAATTCTGTCTTAATAATTAACAATACTGTCATAATCACTACAAAAGATCTGATTAACTTTTTAATTTTCTTGTATTTAAATATCATTAGTCCATCCAGAAAATGTAAGTCCTCTGACATAATAGGTCATATGACATGGCACAGTATTTTTATCTGTAAATATTTTCCAGTTTAATTTCTGCACAACTGCCCAGAATCCTTTATACAGTTCTTTAGTTTGACCTGTAAGGAAATATGCTCAGTATAGCAAAAGTGGCTTCCAACAAAAGAGTAATAACAGTTCCTATTGTTTGGTGAATCTAACAATGATTTTATATTACTTACTGTGTTGTATTTCATAAAATATTTTCAAACACATTATGCTATTTAATGTTTGCAAAATTCTTTGAGAGAGACAAAACAGTTTACTATTGCTGAAAATAAGGAAACTGAGTCTTAGAGTTTTAGTATATTGCTTATAGTCAGAGTGATATTAGGCCTCAAACTGGGATATTTTTACCCAGCTTAAAAGGTGAAATTAATCCTTGTATCTTGTCTTCAGGGAATCATGCTTTGCTTTCTAATATTTGCAATAAATATCCAGGCTTTAAAATATAGTGTCACTATTTAAACTCCATGTTTTTCAAGGGCTCTCCACTTTAAACTTCACCTGAGCCTGCTTTCCCTGAAAGGGTCTAGTGCAACAAGCATTGGCCGTGTTCTCTATGTTCCAGAAACTGTGCTAGGCATAGTGATTCATGCTATCTCTCAATGGTAAGCAGGTTATATCACGGTCGCCTAGGAGACTGGGGGAAAAAAAAAACAATTCCAGACTTCACTGCGAAATAGGCAATTAGAATTCAATGTTAGAGGATGTGGGTATGTGTGGGAAGAATTCCAAATAAACTGAGCAGAGCTAAGGTTGCCAAAACTAAACTTAAAAATTAAAAATTAAATTTAAAAAAAGAGCTAAGATTGCAAACACTATGGAACGACAAAGCAGATTTGGATTTTGAACACAGGATCACCACTGTGATTTAGGAGTGAATGTGGGGGGTGGGGCGGAGGCAGGTTGTGATTAAAGAACTTCCATAGCACACTTTCCTTATTTATGGTGTCAGAATCTTACATACTACGTGTAATAAACTATGAAACAGGTAACTTTCTTTTTTAAAAGGTTAAATAAATGTTGGTAGTGTATAGTAATAAGGTAATAATCTCAAGTACAGTTAACTACTCGGAAAACAGAAAACACTTATGTGAGTTTTCTAGCCTGTAGAGGTCATGGTCAAAAATATTAAAGTGTATGTCACATGTATCTGAGAGATATATTCATTACTAGTATATGCTGAAATGCAAAAAAATAAAAATACTGCAAATGTGTGTTTATTATATTTATATAATAAAATACATGTTTTTGTTTATTTTAAGTTATAATCTAGAAAATATTAAGGAAAGAAATATGAAAACATATAGAATAACAATTTTTGTCCTCAAGTAACAGAATCATGGACATGGATAAAAATATAACCAAAAAATGCCTTTAACATTAATTAATCAGAATCTTTAATAGTTGGCTTTGCAAAGCGTTTGTAGCAGTCATCACAGACAATGTTGCTATGCTCAAGGCATAAACACTTTTCGCAGCACTTGCAAAAATATTTTGATAAGCAACTCAGTAGCATTAGTTGAACGTCTTCAACATCTCTTGAATTATTGAATTGATGTATTTTTCCAGCCATTTTCAATGGTAAATGAAAAAAACACACGCACAACACTGACTTCGAAGTTTGTGAAAGAAAACAACTACACTAACACTGACTTCAGAGTTTGCGGTATATCTCAAATACAATTTACTGTCAAATACAACACAACCTTATGGAACACATGTTATAACAATATCGACAGCTTAAATGTTATGGCTTAACATTAGTCATGTACAAATGCACAGCTAGTCATGACCTTGAACCTATGCACCCAACATATGTAACAATATTTAAAAAAAGAGTTTGTATATCTCAGATCAGCCACAACCTCAACAGGGCTAGAGCTAAGAAGGAAATATCGCAGACTGGCTATTTTAAACAACATAAATGTATTTTCTCATAGTTCAGGAGGTTAGAAATCCAAGATCAAGTTGTCAGCAAGTTTGGTTTCTTAGTTTGCAGATGAATGCTCTTTTGCTGTCTCTTCACAGTCTTTTCTCTGTGCATTCATGCCCTTGGGGGCTCTTCCTGTGGCCTAATCAGATTGGATCAGGGCCCCCCTAAGGGACACGTTTTTAAGACACTGTCTCCAAATATAATCATATTCTAAGGTAAAGAACATTAGAGTTTCCACACATAAATTTTGGGAGACACAGTTCAGTCCATAACAGCATTCCATAAATTATAGTTGTCCGAAGTTTCGTCCTGTCTCCTACTTCTTCCTCCTTTTCTTAACTCAGTGGTCCCAAACGACGGCTGTACCTGCTCAGTTCTGTTTACTCCCAGAAGCTGTTTCCCTTTACAAGTGCGGTAACCGAAGAACTTGTTTGTGTAGTAGTGCTCCTAGGTAACACGTTTGCATAAACATGAAGGCAAAAGAGTTTGATTGACATCTTTACACAAGACTGAATAGGGTGAAGATACCTGGTATGCAGTCCAACTAAAAATGGAAATCTTTTCAGAGAGTTAGATGTTTTGATGCTCTTCAAAACTATCACATGGATCACTGACAGTGTGCTCATACTAAGGTTTGGATGTAGATAATCTGTATGAATTTATAAGTGTCTGCTTTATTTTATTTTATTGTTTTACCTATTCTATATTTGGCAAATAATATATTAAATACCACTGGACAATTTAAAATGTTATCATCTTTTCCTTACAGAGAGAATGTTCATGCTTTATAATTTGAGAGTCTTTCTTTACTTTTAACTTCCAAATTTTTCAAACTTATGTATCTCTGCTTTCTTTTCCTGCTGTCAGTTTTAGTGAAGAAAAAGAGTTTTCTTCACTGTTTAAATTCCTCTCAGTGCAAATTCCGCCCCCACCACAGCAACGATAGCAACAAAAATTTAGGCAACATGAGTATAGTTTTCCTTTTTGAGTCTGACATTGTTTAGAGTTGTGCATTTCTTGTTAAATTATTATTGCTGAGATTCCATAACTGATTCTGCCCCCTGTCAGAATCATTAGCCCTTGTATGCCATTTGCAAGACATTCCTAAAATACCATCTGGAAGAAATACAATGAAGTAGGAGCTTTAATGTAGACTTGATGATCATTCTATAGAAAGGCCAATGGAAAATGCGTGTATTTTTCCTCGTTTCTTCCATTTGGAAAAATGAGTTAAATTACTTTCTCATACACAGTTTTAAATCTAGTTTTGCATTTTCATTTTATTCAGAGAAATTTTCATTTAAAAATTTTAAAGGAAAAATGGAATTTAATGTTTGAAGTTATCATCAAGAATTAATAGAACTATTAATAGCCATCATACCTCTTTTCCATAATTTTTGTTAAGTAATAAGGGTGAAAGCCAAAATTTCTTCCAAAATTTCAGTGGTTCTTGTTTTGGTCCAATGTGTTGGTGTTGCAGGGATGAAGAGCCGGGAAGCCAGCAGGTTACAGATAAGTTCCATATGGACTGGGATTCAGTACTTGTTGACACAGATAACATCATCATTGCACGGTTTGATGGCAGAGGAAGTGGATGCCAGGGCCTGAAAATTTTGCAGGAGGTCCATCAGAGGCTAGGTTCAGTGGAGGTGAAGGACCAAATAGCAGCTGTGAAGTAAGTGGCTGCACATATTTTTATTGTTTTTCCTATTATGACGGGAGTTAAGTGTATCATATATAATATGACTGATGCTGAGTCAGAGATTTGTATTTTAGTGATAAGACACTATTGCATATTTTTCAAGTATCTTTCTCTCTTAGCACCATAATAAAAGAATTATCATACTTCTTCTGTGGAATTAGAATTCACTTTGGATTTATGAAAATGAAATAAATCTTTTTATACCACTATATTATTTATTTAACATAATCCACGATGTCTATTATTCCCCTAGTTAATTAACAATTTCTGAGATTTCACCGTACCATTACCACACTGGCATAAAAGAGTGGTCTGAGAAATCTGGTAGGTTCTTTGAAATGGTATGTAGAAATTGGCAAGAATATTATTAAAATGTAGACATTCATTCAGTGGGTCTGAAAGGAGATCCAAGAATATGCATTTGCTAACAAGTTGCCAGGTGGTATCTGAACTACTGGACCATCACTCAACTAGCAAGATTTTGAAACATGTGACCTTAATATACGAATAGAGCTGCAACTATGAAAGTATTTCGTTTGCCTTGCGTTGTGTGTGTGTGTGTGCACCAAGAAAGAGTTCCCATGTGCGCTTAACTAAAGAGATATAACTGTAGGGTTTTTTCTTTTTCATTGCAGATTTTTACTGAAGCTACCATACATTGACTCCAAAAGATTAAGCATTTTTGGAAAGGTAAATAGTAGAAATATTGTGTTTGTGTGTGTGTAATTACTTTCCTCATCTTACTATAAATTATCTGTATTATCCTTTAAAATGTATGCATTCAGTAATTTATTAACTCAACAACTATTTGTTGAGTGTCTAATTAGTGTCTGCTGTTAGAATAACAGGGCAAAAAAGGGATCTCTTTTCATAAAGTTTACCTTCTAGAGGAAAAAAATGATGGCAAACAAATAAATGAGATACTTTCATATGGTAGAGTCTTATAAAAAAACATTAAAAAATCAATGGATAAAAATTAACTGCAGGAAAAGCCAATGTCATTAGATTTAGTGGGCCCTCTGATTAAGTGATATTTAAACAGACATAAATAATCAAAGGGAGCCAGTCACAGAAATCACTTAAGGCACAGCAGGAAGACCAAGTCTGTTAGGAAGACTAACATGGCTTAGCAACTGAAAGATGACCACATGCATAATTATGTCCTCTGTGTTTTCTGCACAGTATTTATTTCTTATTGTAATATTTTTTATTTCATGTTCAATACCATTTTAGGGTAATAAAATCAACCTCATGTTGATATTTATTAAACACTTAGTTTATACATATCATTGGGCTAGACACTATAAGGACTGAAAGATGAATGGAAGAAGATCTTGTACTGTTTGAGATGAAGCAAACTCTTGGTGCTTATAGATTTAAATATGAAATATTTTCTACTATTCATAAGTTAACTGAGAGACATGTGACATGACATAACTGGTAATTTTTCTGGGGCATACATTTTGGTAGTGTACACTGACAATAGGTACATAAAAAGATACCTAACAAATGAGCGAAATGTAAATCAGCACCATTCACTTCCATTCTTCCCTAATTAACTCAGATATCTGCAGTGCACCACTGTTTGTTGTATTTAATTCTGTCCACCAGTAATATTCAAGGTGTCAATAAAAATACTTGTGAACAATGTTACCACAGCATAAATGCAAGCAAATAAATAAAGACCATCGTTAATGGTAAGGATATTAGCGGGAAAAACCACAAATATATCTAAGAAAGTAATCATTTCAAAGAAATGGAACTCCAGAGACTTTAAAATGTGCATGTAGTGAAACTTTGTCCTGTGCTCCAACATGGAAGACCATGGAAGAGATTGTGCGATGAGGACATTGTACTGAGTGAAATGAGCCAGGAGCAGAGGGACAGATGCTGTGTGGTTCCCCTTATGTGAGGTACTAGAGTAGTCAAGTTCATGGGCACAGAGAGTAAAATTATGGTTGTCAGGGCCTGGGCAGCTGGATGGCAGAAAAGAAGAGCAGTATTTAATGGGCTTATAATTTCAGATTCACAAGATAAAAATGTTCCTGGATATCAGTTTTACAGCAATGTGAATACACTTGATGCTGCTGAACTATGCATTTAATAGTGGTTAAGATAACAGTGTGGTGATTGCTGTAGGCAGGAGGTATAAGAGGACTAAATGGTCATTGAAAAAAATGCAATAAATATTAAATAAAAGTGGATAAAATAGTAAATTTTATATTATGTTGTTTTTTACTCTATCCTCACAAAAGAGCACATAGTGGAGAACATTTCAGTACTTAATGGTCCTGATATATGTAATAAGTTACAAAGGACTTAAGGCTTATGTATTTCAGCACTGTACTTACTGTACACATAAACAGGCACAAAGGACCAAATGAAAATTTACTACTATGGAAATTTAGAACAAGTTCACAAGGTTGTAAACAACCTCATGGAGAAAGTGAAACATGAACTGGATGGTAAAAATCATTCAGCAAATAGAGGGCAAAGCAACAGTCTCATGTAGATGCCAGTTTCAGGAAAGAGAATATTTAGAAAACCCTGAAAGAAATTGATTATAATTAATTATAGTCAATTATAATTACTGGAAAAGGTGGGAGAATGTCAGCACTAGGGCCAAGAATTCACCGTCTTTGTTCAACTTCTTCCTTGATATTCAGCAATATTTGATTGAAATACCAGTTATTGTTTTTTGTCTTTTTGATCTAAAATTTATTTTTAATGGTCTGTGTATCTACATCTTTACCTACATCTACATCTACTACATCTGCATCTGCATCTACATGTACATGTATATCTGCATCTACCTCTAACCAGCTAACTCCTTCCAGTATAATTGATTTTGCCAGTAGAAAATAAACGTTCCCCAGTACATTTCACTGTTGACCTTTATAATGCTAAAAGAGTGAACTGCAAAAAACTGGTCAATATGTTTTTTTGCATGTAATTTGTTCTAGTTCAAACTTTAAGAATTGGAAAGCAGTTCTAATCTATGCTCTCCAACCATGCAAGCTGATTAAAAAATAGAATAGTATTTCTAAGAATGCTTTTTGTGTTAAATAATATATATATTTTTAGAAAATACTCTTTCTGACTTTTTTACTTATTGTAATGTTAAGCTTATAAACACCAGGAAAACAACGATTAATAAACATATTGCATTCTAAGACTATTGCATGGGTAATTAGAGGAAAAGAGAAGATAAAAACTTCAGCCAGCATAGGAAACTTTTGGCTTTTTATATTCAATTTCATTTCAATATTTTATAAGTATTCTACAGGTAAGCAACATTTTATAAAAATAAAATATAGTTAAAATTATATAAATAATGCAAAAATGCTTTGCAAATGAAGTAGACATAATAATTGTAATGAATGGAAAAATATGATCATTGAGCAACCAGTATAAAAGCAGCACAGTTGAAACAGAGCAGCCTATAGCACTGATTATTTTTTGTTTAAATGAAATCAGAAACATTCTCTAACTCAGGGGTCCCCAACCTCTAGGCCACAGACTCGTAAGGATCCATGGCCTGTTATGAAGGGAGCCACAGAACAGGAGGTGAGCTTGAATATACTGTGATTGAATCATCCTGAAAACACTCCCACCACCAGTCCATGGAAAAATTGTCTTCTACGAAACTGGTTGCTAGTGTCAAAAAGGTTGGGGACCACTAACTGAATATAGAATCAATACGATGACCACAAGTTCTGGCATCTTTCTGATAGATCTGAAGTGTTTTCAGAATTAAAATCACTATCTTTATATCTAGCTTACCCTCTTCTGGGATATATTTTCCAGAAACATTTTTATTATTCACTTTTGCATTCAGTGAATAAATATGAAATGGTGGTAAGGAAGGTGACCAAAAATTTAATTTATTCTAATTAATACCAGTATTGATTTTCATTTAAAAATAGAAGTCATTTCTCTAAAATAAATTAAATTAAAGCAGCATTTTGGAGTAGGTTCTTAAATGGTACAGAGAGAATAATACAGCTTTCACTATCATTGTTTTAAAGAATACTTAACTTCATTAATATCAAAATTTTATATTTAAAAAAATAGTAAAATACAGCTCCATGTGTAGCAGCAATGATTTATAACTCTACTTTCACTTTAGAATCACACAGAGAGCTCCACAGCCCATTTTCATAGATTGAATTGTTTTCAAGGGCATTGATGTATTTTTAAAGGTCCACTGGTCTAGGGAATGCTCGCTGAAGCTAGGAAGATGTTCTGGTTTGTTCTTTACTATGTTATTATGCTATAAGAACTTGCTATTCAAACCGCGGCCAGCAGCATAGGTATGCCCTGAGAGTTTCTAAAAATGTCAAATCTTGGGGCCCACACCAGACCTACTAAATTAGAATATTCATTTTAACAAGATCCCCAAGTACTTTGAATGGACATTCAAGTTGAGAAGCATTCTTCTAGGATCTGCTTCTCTTTTAGAGGGCACCATATTCTTAATCCTGGAGATAATTAAACTCTAAGAATTACATTAAACTGAGGGAAAAAACATAATCCAATTTATTAATTTATATTATTTATATATGTGATAATACAGTTTTTCTGAGGGTTGGAATACTCAGCTATTCTCTCAAAGTAGTCATATATCATAAATAAATGATATTGATATATATGATATGATATGATTATATGAGATATATAATCAGTTGAAGTTTGCTTGGGCACTTGTGGAATTAGAACCAGAAAAGAACCATTTCTCACAATGGGAATAGTATTACTCTGTGGGAAATACTTGAAACCGTTTGAATGTGACACCTTTGTCTCATCTCTATTTTAGAGAAGTAGAAGCAATACACTAAAAATTCTCATTTTAGGGGCAGAACTTTTAAGGGCTCAGCATGCTCTCACTCTGTGCTATTTATTTACTTGATTTGCACGATTCACCATGCCCCTTTCATACTTCTGAAGGGGAACAGAATGTGCCACAACAGAATATGCCTCTTTGGTGGAAAGATTATTTTGAGCTGATTAATTTAAGAAACAGCAGACACTTTTACTCAGAGTTGAAGTCACTTTTTTTATGAGACATTTACATTTATAAAGGAAGTCTCCAATTGTGTGTCTCTCTGTATTAGAAAGGGAAGGATGACTCTAAAATCATAGGAAACTCTTAGGAATGGAGAAGGCACTGACTTCAGTGTGCATAACAAGTCTTGTTTATGGTTCTTTTCTGGGTAACCTCATGTAATGGATCTCCTTGTACATTTTTGTTTAGTTGAAGGTAATATTTAAGGTGGTGTCTTGAGCTACCTCACAGAATTGCTCAGTTTATCTGGTTATTTCTGATATATATCTGAGGTACACATGTTAATAAACTCCTGTTTGTTTTTCTTTTATTGATTTGTCTATTACAAGGCATTTCAGCCAAGAACTCAGAAGGGTAGAAGGAAATTATTTTTCTCCCCTCTACTTCTTTCTTTAGATGTGTTAGTAAAATTAAGCCTGTTACTTTTAAGTTTTGCTAATTGAAGGTTATTTTTGTCTCTCTTAATGAGAATGAGCAAAGAATCTCTTGATGGCTTTATATAAAGATTACACTATAAAAGATAATTTTATTTCACTTATCTCCTAATTGTTGGGGAAGATTTGCTCAAACTTCTGGGTACTAGCTGAATATTCCAGTACAGAATTAATATATGTAGGGTATAAAAATTAATTTTTCCTGTACTCTTCTAAGTTCTTGGCGGAGAACTATATGTAGTAAAAAACAGAGTAAAAAGAGAAAAATGAAAACATGTTTATTGACATATATAACTCCTATCTACAGGGGAGATATCCAGGGCAAAATGAATAGCTCTGTGAGGTGGCTTAGAATTCAGGCTTAAATTACCATCTTAATAGGGAAAAAAGAGAATAGATGTGGGCCTTTTAGGAGAGATAAATGCTTGTTACACAAGATGAATGGGACCTTAGCAGAATAAATAGGAGATTCAATTTGTGACAATTTTTTTCTGGGTAGGTTGTTGACTTCTATTCCCAAGAGTCAGTCCTCCCTGGCTTATGTAAATCCTGGGGAAGGGACCTATGACAATTGAGTGCCTATTAAAGGATCTGCCTTTAGGGGAATTCAGAGAAAGTTTCTCCCTGAATTTGCTGTTTTTTATGTACCTCTAGCTCAAAATAATCTATATGCCAGAGTGGAATACTTTGGAGTGGAATATTCTGCTACTCTTTACATAAGTTCTCTGTCACTTTGGTAATGACTGACTGCATTTCAGACTTTTATGTACCAATATTTAAATGATGCTCCAAATAAGCATATACAATTCTGTATGTATTATCTCATGTGTTTGGTGAGAATAGCATATTCCTATAACAGTAAACCATACTAGATGCATCTGGAAATCTTTCAAAAGTAGACTTCATCATATACGAATCACTTCAGAATTTCTGGTGTTAAAGCTTGGATGTTAATATTTTTAATACCTCCTAGGATACTATAATGTCCAGCAAGATGAAGAACATTGCCTAGACACAGTTTAAACTTAGTGTCTAAAATGAGTAGATAAATCAGTATGTCATTCCCTTAGCCTAGTATTACTGTAATTGTTAAAGTCTCCAGTGGAATTTTTCTGGCAAGCTCATGGACTGCAAAAGAAAACTAAACATCTTGATTTGTTAGAAATATATAATTAAATTAACTCAAAACATTGCAAGAGGATATTTTTAAATTAAATTTAAATGATAACACAACTCATCTAATTAGCAACATTATTTACCATATCTTATTTCCTTCAAATATTTAATTGTATGAAATTTACAGCAGAATCTATATTTATGATGATGGATTCAAAATATTTAATTCTCCCTTATTAAATCTACATAACTGTTACTAATATTAAATGATTCTAAATATAATATCTGATTTTCCCCAAATGATGTATGATTTAATAAATACTGAGTTTACCTAGCTTAAAATTGTTTGGGTGCTTTGGTGATATTTGTTATGAAATCAAAGAGCAGAGCTTTGACTGTTGGTGATTTTGTATTTTACCTAAAATGATTAAAATAACTCATTGTATAAAAATGTAAACTCTTTTCAAAAATTTTATCTGTACAAAGTGACCTTAGAGTCTTTGTTCACTTTTGGGACAGGAGATATTCTGATGTGCATATTAGCAAACCCAGTGATCAAAGCTAAAATTATCTCCAGGAATAATTGATATATGTATATTTTTTCAGGGGTATGGTGGCTATGTTGCATCAATGATTTTAAAATCAGATGAAAAGCTTTTTAAATGTGGATCAGTGATTGCACCCATCACAGACCTGAAGTTGTATGGTGAGTACTTCGTATAAAATGACCTAATATAACACATTGATTTGTAGAAAAAAAGAGTCCTAATGCCAGGAAGCTCAATTGAACTCACTTATGTGTTATCAGAGATGTTTTCAGCTCTTTTTCTCCTCTCTGATTCAATCAGTTTTACTGGAGCATGAAAGTTAAATGTGAAATGTAAAAATTAAATAATGAAATATGTTATTCTGGTGGTTCAAGTTTATTCTTAAATTTCTGTTTTCTTGGGTCACAGCCTCAGCTTTCTCTGAAAGATACCTTGGCATGCCATCTAAAGAAGAAAGCACATACCAGGTAACTATTTAAAACTAATGAAGAGAGGAGAGTATTTTTGTTCTAAAAACTCAGTCAAAATGCAAAATTACATAGGTCTAAGTACGAAGATTTTTCTGTTTGTTTTTTAATAGGCATCAAGTGTGCTACATAATATCCATGGCTTAAAAGAAGAAAATATATTAATAATTCATGGAACTGCTGACAGTAAGTATTATATTTGCTGCTAGTCATTGATGGTGTTTGAACTTGAGCAAAGGGGTACATCCAAAGACTTGCTTACAGGGTTCCTATAAACCAACTGAAGAAGAGAGCAGAGTTGCACAAAATCTGATTTACGATGGGAAGTGGGGAGAAGGAAGTCAGGACTAAGAATAGAGGAAGTTATGAGCCTCAGTGGCAGCACTTGACAATCAACGTCCTGCATAATAGAAATGTTTAATCTTTGCTGTTGAACACAGTAGCCACTGGCCACATATGGTTCATAAGCACTTGAGATGTATTTAGAATGATTAAGAAAATGAATTTTTAATTTTAATTAATTTAAATTAAAATAATCACATGAGGCTAGTGACCACTACTATGTTGTTATTCAATTTACTTCAAAAGGAAACTAAACTAAAACATCAAGATAGCAAGAAGTTACCAGTACTGACATGAAATTCTGAAGAAGCTCCCCACTTAAAAAGTTAAAACAAAATCTTTCATATCAACTCTCATTTTTTATCACATTAAATATTGGAGATGTATGTGACTGATATTACCAGTAATAAATAATATCATTTTATATTTACATTAATTGTTCAGGGCTCAAAAAATTATATTTTATTATTCTGTGTAAAACTTTACAACAGAAGGCCAGCTATTTTATCATTCCATTCACAGATGAGAAAAATCAGTTTCAAGGAGGAAAATAATTTATTCAGGGCTACCTAACAATTGAGCAAAAATAGTCAAAGCCTTGAGTCAATTTCCTGGATCTTGAATTTGTTTTTGTTAGTTCACTCTGTCCTGTCTCAGTATTTTTTACTCTAGTTTACAAAGTATATAGCCAAAAAGATGTTACAGCAAAGATCATAGCAGGTCTAGAGTTTAACTTTCAAGCATGTCAGGCCAACGTTAAATCAGTATTCAGTTCAGTATATAAGACATTTACGTGTATGTGTGTGTGTGTGTGTGTGTGTGTGTGTCTGTGTGTGTAAATAGGTAAATAGTTAAATGGGGGACAAGATGAGACAAATCTCTATCTTCCTGAGGTAGAATTCTGAATAATTTATGTAAGTATTCCTCCTCCCTCAAATAGGCAAACTTAACTCTCCTCTTTCCCACTTTGCAGTGAGTTGAAACTAGTGATTATGGGGTTTGGAGAAAGAGTAACTTTAAGCAGAGAAATTAACAAGTACCATTCAGCCAAGTGGTCAATGTTAACATCTACAGTGACAATTCACAATGATAGTGTGTGCCCTTGATGTGATTTCATGAGAATGTCACTCTACATCCACTCTCTAGTCCAAGAAATAAAACAACATAATCCCAGTCTAACAACGAGAAAAAAATCAGACAAACCCAAATAAAAGGCAGTCTACCAAATAAGTCAGTACTCCTCAGAACTGTCAAAATCATCAAAAACAAAGAAAGTCTGACAAATTCTGACAGACCAACAGAGGTCAAAAAGACATGATGTCTAAATGCTTCCAACTTGTGACAAATGTGCCATAATAATGTAAAACCTTAACAGCAGGGGAAACTCAGTAAGGGATATACAGAACTCTTGGTACTGTCTGTGTAACACTTCTGAAAATCTAAAACTACTTTGAAACCTTAAAAAAAACCCACCATAGATGATATCTTACCTGTTCTGAGTAAACAATAACGAAAGAGAACACAAACATTTTGAAGGACATTAGAATTTTATTGTAAGATGTTAAGATATAAGATGTATATTGGTAGTAATCATAACAAGTAGCAATTATTAAGTGCAGACTATATGTCACCATGTGTGCCAAAAGTTTTTAATATTATCTTACTTACTTTCCACAAAAATACTATAGGTATTTTTATTTTTCTGATTTAACAAATTGGGAAAATAGATATTAACTATATAACTTGATGAAAACCACACGACTACTGATTCATAGAAGGAGGATTTCAATCTGACATTGAGACTCTTGCCTATTGTGTTCTGAAGCTTCAGTCGTAGGAAAGAACTATATTCAAGATTAAATAATTTTACATCTAGCATTCACTATAGGATATATTAGTGCTATTCAAGTTTCTCTGTCAGTATGTTGCAGCTATTAAGGTAAATAATTTTTCCTATCTGACTCAGTCATGGGTTTGGTGCTTCATCCATCTGATGAAATGCCACCAGAGTTTCAATGCTGGTCACATTAAAGAAAATGCACCTGTATCTTTGCACACGCACACAAGTATGTGCACACATACACTACATGCATACTCATGCATACTCATGCTTACTCATGCATACACTACACACACCCCCCCATATGTACCTGGTGGCTCAGTCAATGACACTATAATAAACCATCATGAATATTTTCTTCAAAAATTACCAGCAAATCAGTTAACTCAGTCAATCTGACCTTAATATCCCTGTTAAGTTTTAGGGAGGGGACAAATGACAAATGTGAACGAACAGGCTTTGCACTAGAAACTAAGCAGGAAGATAATACATTTTGAAAATCAGTTAATACATTTTATCTTTGCAGCTGTATCCACAACAAGCAATGATGGAGTCCTTTCCAAAATGTTTTCCTACAATAAACAAATGAGCGTTATGAAGATCATTTCACCTCAGTTATTGTTTCTATTCATTAGCATTTCTAGTAGTTTAAATTTATATAGCAAGTCATGAACTTCTAAAGAGATAACATCGGCATTGTCCAAGATGTTGAAAAGAAAGCCTATATTGTCTGCTATGTAGTATTAATCAGTATCATGGAGTTAGAGCAGTGAAGGTTCTTAAACTATTGATAAACCTGTACCAGTTTTACCAAGGCAGTTTGAAAATGCTAGCTTAAAAGGTATTTACAAAAATGTGAAGATGTATGTAGTATAGGAGTAAATAGCTCAGGCAGCCTGTGAGCGAAGTGTTGTCCAGAGATCTGAGTGATCTGTCAAGTTTTCGAAGCTAGTTATGGCCAGAGCTGCCACTCAACCCCGGCCTGCTGTACTGCTCATTTCAGAGATTTAGACCTCAGGTTCAGGCAGAAAGAAGCTGGCAGGAAACAGGAGAAACCAGCAGGATCCCCATTAAATATTTAGCCTTTGAATAATGAGATGTGTACTTTCTTTTCTCAACATGCATTATTCTTTTCAAATTTAAAATAAAACAGAACGTTGCTATCTGACTGAGATTAGGCCCTGGTAATCCTCACAAAATAGAAACTGGTTTGCTGAATTATTACCCAGATAATCATTTACTGTTAAAATTGCTATAATGGTATAAAGTGTGAACAACTAAAATTGATGAATAATAGTGAATGATGTAAATCTAAGTAACACCTGTACAATAAGTACAGACTTAATAATATAGACCACAAATTTTTATCATTATTGTATATACTGGCTTCCTAGTTAAAGCCAGGTATACGTCTTTTAAATGGGTAATATACGTAAAGTAAAAGACCTAATGTCTTTGAAAAATATGACATAAAATGTTCTGATCCTTATAAACATATTTCCTTCAAATATCATGATTTCTTGCAGCAAAAGTTCATTTCCAGCATTCTGCAGAATTAATCAAACACCTAATAAAAGCTGGGGTGAATTATACTATGCAGGTAAGCCACTTTTCCCAAAGAACGTGTTTATGTTTTCTACCTAGGTTTTTTGTTATGAAATTAAAACATAGCGTCAGTGCTGCTCCATCCTCTACGCTGCGGTTCTTCCTGTGTTTTTAGCTGCCAAAGATGGCACTGTTTTTCCTAATTACACTGAGAATGTGGATCAGCTCATGCTTTACAAGTGCATCATACTCTTTGCAATGTCTTTTTCTCCTTACACTTTTATTCACATTACTGATAACTTTTTTTTAAAAAAAAGAACAATTCTCTATTCCTCTTCTAGTGCCTTTGTCTTTTTCTCTTTTTTCATCACTCTTACACTAGAAAGTGGTGAAATGTGGTTTGAGTAAATGTTGTGAGAAAAAAGGAGAACTTAAAACACCTTTTATATCTGTGTCTTTAACCATAGTTAATAAATATTTATTAAGGACTTAAGAAAGTCTGAAGAAGGTATGAAAAAGGGGAAAAATGATTTCTCAACATGTGGAAGAACTAAAAGTAGTTCAACATATCTCAAACACAGGAGCCAGGGTTAGGATGGTGACTGAGTAAGATTTGTAGATAAGCAGATGGTGAGTCAGACTGAAACCAAACAAGCCGGCATTCCTGCTGCTTGTCACTACCAGACCCAATAAGCAGAGACAGGGATTGGATCTTTATGGGAGCTTTATTCAGATGGCTGGCAATCTGAGAAGATGGCGGGTTTATAATTTAACAGACTATCTTGCATTTCTTTTAAGGCCAGCTTTTTTTTTTTTAAGATTTTATTTATTTATTTTTAGAGAGGGAAGGGAGAGGGAGAGAGAGAGAGAGAAACATCAATGTGCGGTTGCTGGGGGACATGGCCTGCAACCTAGGCATGTGCCCTGACTGGGAATCGAACCTGCGATGCCTGGTTCGCAGCCCGCACTCAATCCACTGAGCTACGCCAGCCAGGGCTAAAGCCAGCTTTTATAAAGAGGAAAAAGTGTAGGTAAAGGATTGGAATTCAAGGGGGGAAAAAGCGTTGGTAAGGGATTTGGAATTCAGGAAAGAGGCTAATCAGATAAAAGCTGCAGTCTGGCAATTTCCCTAACATCCTTTTATCCACTCACTGGTGATTTTCTATCTCATCCTGTGTCCTGGATGATTTTCTGTATCTGTGTCTTAGGCAGAGGAATGTCTCCCTGGAACACAATGGCTCAGATATCATCTTGATTGCTTATGGTCCCTGGTGGTCTCCTGGACTCAGGGTGGGCTGCACCTTCAGTTCTGAGACAATAGCTTTTTACAAGTATTAACTACTAAGCTTATTAACTATTACTTAAAATGAAAAATTTCCAACTCTTGGGTTCCCGCATCAACACCATTAACAATCTGAGGGTTTAAAAACTTTATACTAAGGAACTGATAAGACAATATTTGTATATATATTGTAGAAGTCACTAATGTCTTTTATATCATCCAAGTAAAAATGGCACTACATAAGATTAAACAAACAGGACTTTATTCAATACCCTTCCAATAAAGGAGAGAGGCTAAATTCAACATTGTTGAAACAAAGGCCTATAAAAGTTTTGAAGCTGAGGTAGAGAAATTCGTAGTCCACCTGCCTTTAGAAATTGCCTTTACCAAAAGGTAACATAAACTTTCTTGTATCTTTATGACAAGAGGTAGTTTTACAACTTGGATCAAGGCTTTTTCCCTTCCACAGAGACTGGGAGATAGGGGTACTGTCTCCTTCAATGTTTATGTATCAAAGAGATTATTTCTAGCCCTTGAAAAAGACATTTCCTGGGTTGTAAAACTGGCAATAGGCTGAAAGACGATTTACATACATTTCAAAGGGACAGTGAATGAATTTACAATCTTAAATTTTCCAAATGAAAGGCTCTGAGAAAAGGGAGGCCAGGGGCTTAAAGTTACGAAGAAACTGTCTAATTTTTTTCTGTTAACAAATCTTAATTTAAATACATAAAAATTGTACTTTGTCTCCAATGTTCTTTATGAGTATAATAAACAAGAAAAGTTTAATATGAAAAGCTCAGAGTTGAATTAAGTGATATTTTTATTAGATATCATTTCTTGAAGTCCCTTTGTCATTTGGGGCTAAAAGAATAAATTCTGAGGGACAATACTTACTTTTGTAACTTTAAATCTCCTTTCCCCTCAACATCGTAGGTCTATCCAGATGAAGGTCATAACATATCTGAGAAGAGCAAGTATCATCTCTACAGCACAATCCTCAGATTCTTCAGTGACTGTTTAAAGGAAGAAATATCTGTGATACCACAGGAACCAGAAGAAGATGAATAATGGACTCTATTTATATAGAACTGAAGGGGGTACTGAGGGTCAATGAAATCTAACCTAGAGACTGTCATATTGTAGATGCTCCAGAATTTCAAGGGCAGCTTACGGAGATGACACTGGAACAGCACACTCAGAGACGATAAACTAGAATTTGAATAAAGTCCAAGTCTACTGTTTTGCCAAGGGTGCAGAACCTGTTTCTTTGTGTAAGAAAGGTCAGAGGGTTGGTTTCTTGGGAGAAGTTAGTTTTGCATCGAAGTAGGAATAGTGCATGTTTTCTTCTGTTATCCCCTATTTGTTCTATAACTAGTTCTCAGTTTAATTTCAATGCCCACCATCATCTTTGCGTATAATGCACAACTTATCAGCACTACAGACCCCGATCTTTGATGGCTGAGCTGCAGTCTAACACTTTACTGTACCTGTACAAGAAGTGCAAATCCTTCATTGTCTATTATTATGCTTAAGAAAATATTCAGTTAATAAAATCAGAGTATTTTATGTAATTTTTGTTTACAAAAAGGCATTAAGTGGGTCAAAGGTCATGTAGAAATATGGATTTTGGCACCTTCCAAAGTTCAGCCAGTTATCAGTAGATATGATATCTTTAAATCAATGCATGAGTGTGTGTCTCACAATATATATATACACACTCAATAAATCTATCTTTACATGTTATTCATGCTACAAAGGATAAACTTTTGCTGAATTAGAAGAAATGCTCTTTTACAGGCTATAATGGATGCTTTGTTTAATGAGCCAAATATGATGAAACATTTTTTTCCTATTCAAATTCTAGCTATTGCTTTCCTATAAATGTTTGGGTTGTGTTTGGTATCGTTTTTAGTGGTTAATAGTTTTCTAGTTGCAATTTAATTTTTTGGATATGATACCCTGTCACATGTAAATTAGATACTTAAATATTAAATTATAGTTTCTGATAAAGAACTTTTGTTAACAATGCAATGCCACTGAGTGATATTTTGCTCTTTTGGTGGAGAAGGCTTTTCTAAAAATACTTGGTCCTTTTACTTCTCTCTCTCAATGCAGAATCAATTCTCATTTTCATTGTAAAAGCAAAGAGCTGGATTATTTCTTTTCCCAGTTCCTATTCAGTATTCTGTGCCTGCCCAATTCACCTTTTACTGTTTAATTTAAATACTTCTGGTGAGACTTAAAACTTAAATTTTTCATTCATAGGCCAATAATTCACAGACAGCAATGTTTGCTGTTTAGCTTGAGATTAAGGCACAAAATATGTTAATTCCAATGCTGTGTTGATTTACAGTAGTAAGTAAACTACTAAGTAACTGAGAGTGTAAAATAAACTTAACTGTATGAAATCAATTTAAGTCATGAAAACATTAAATTTGGTGACTAAAATCAGAGTATCTTCTCCCTTCATGTAAGGGATTTTCAAGATGTCTAAAAGTCTGTAAAAGTTCATGTAAATCTAGGCAACATGGTGTAGTTTATTGGTTTTAAAAATTCCTTAGGACAGGCTGGATAATCATGACATCATAACACCAGGAGGAAATTTTAAAATGTCACAGAATTTCTCAGCATACCTTCCTATTTAGTCAAAGGATCAAGCACCAGATCTAGGTATTTGAGAACGTGTGACTCACTCATTATGGGGATATTCTGTTGTTCTGAATGCTTTGCAGTTGTGTCTTTACCGCTCCATTGAATTCAGTTTCAGATGGGAAAGGCTCTCTTTTCTGAACGACCCATTTTGGTCTTTTAACACATTTAAAAAAAAAAATAAGTTGTAATGTTTCAAAGGAAAATTTTTCTTATTTTATTAAAATGGAAATTTCTTTTTAGGCTGATTTGAAGTCCAACTGAAGCTTTTAAATCAACGTTTTTGAATTGCAACCACTAGAGATTTTTATGATGAAAATAATTATGTTGTCTGAAAGATGTGGTTTTACTGAATGCCTATTTGAGTGACATTTAAAACGTATTTACCTTTTATTGTTCATTATTTCTCTTGTCTTCTTATTATTATCAATGTTTATCTATTTGTCAATTAATTTAATACAGTTTATAATGTGAAAGACATTTGTCTGGAACCCACTTTTGCCTTCAAGGCCCAATAGAGCTCAAGTGAACACATACTATTTAGTAGGAAGGTGGAAATTTTTCATTTTCATAAACTCATGTTTTGAGTTTAATAATTGGTCTGTTTTAAACACCAGTTTTTAGAGGAATAATGTAAGTGGGGTTTCCCTTTTATACATTTGCCTTTGATCATAATTCCACCATTTTATATGTATTTATGCATTCTAATAGTTTCTGGGAACCCAGTAGCAAGTTGTCCAAGTGATATTTCCCCCTTAAATTAAAAAAAAAGATCAAGCTAAATGATAAAATAAAATAGGTTAGCTGTATTAAATCTTCCACAGAGATAAACACATAACTTCTTGAAACTATTTTGAAAGAGAAAAGTATTCTTGTCACTAATTTCCTCCACTGAGGTCCCTGACACAACACTTAGGGACTAAGATGATGACGTTGATCTGTTAGTGTTTTCTGATATATTCGAGAGAAAGGGTGCCCTTCAAAACCTGAATCTCAGCTCACCCTGAATGTTTTTTGATTGGATGTTTAGCATAGACACCACCAGTGAGGGTCTTGCCGATTCTAATTATAGATCTACTAGAATAAGGTGACTTAAATATTGGTCTTTACTATAAGGAGAATTACTTAAGTCATTGTCTTCAATGGTGGGTGCCCAGAATTGATTTGCTCTCAAATCTCATTAAGGACACATGGATTCTAAAATCACGTATGAACTCCTTCTTTTGTCCTTCCTCACAAGCTCTCCACCTTCATGTTCTCCAGCATAAGTAAAACCTGACTCCTCAGCTGTGCTTTATCTTTCACTTCCTGTCCTAGGGATCCTCTGACAATAATGTTGTCTGCCTGTTGGAACCAACAGACTCATCACTTACACAGGCAAACCCATATGAGGATGTTAATACTCCCATTAAAATAAAATTAATGGAAGGCAGGAGCAAAAGACTATATATTCCTTTTTTTCCCCTTATCTTAGACATTCTACACTGTCCTTGGAAGGTCTGTGAAGCTCAGCTGCCCACACCTGCATACCCTCCTATTTCCCTATTTTGCATTTTAGTCTTCTCAGTGCCCCATTCCTATTTCCTAAAATCATGTACCTAAACAAACTCCAAGTGTATCAGCTGTTGACTTGGCTTTACTTTCTGGGGAAACCCTTTCTTCCCACAAAAGCTGACCATTATGAATATTGTAGGATGAAGAAATAAAATGAGAATAAAGAAGTGCTTTCATTCAGGTTCAAATAAGCTGTTTCTATCTAAAATTTATTATACTCTTACTAAGTACCAAACATGTGTGTTAAATGCTCTATATTTGTCATCAAATTAAATTTTCTCAATATGCTCTAACATGCTCTCAACATACTCTAGATTCAATTAAATTGAATCTCTGATAAGTATGGAACATGTCCATATTTATATAACAAATGAGTGAATAGCCTAAAACTTAGCTCCAGCTAACTTAGAAGCCCATATTATCAGCCATTCTCCTCCATAGTACTCCTTTGATACAGAGATTTTGAACCAATGTTCACCCCATGTGAGAATAAATTCCAAATATGTAAACATATAGTTCCAGACATATTTGAGAATTATTTGATAGCAGTAATACTAAAGGTAAATGATATCACTGTAGTTGCATGGAAGTTAACATGAATCACCTTGTGTCAAGAGAACATATCTGTTGGACATATGTAAGAGCTCTTCCTATTCATGGGGACCCTTGCCCAGCTGACCACAATTACCCTATGTCTGGGAAGTCATTAGTCAAATCCCCTGCTCTGGTATTATGCCAAGGGCATTCCAAATCATTCCCAGGGACATTCAAACTATTGTATTTTTCAAAGCACCCAGGCTTGTAAACACAAAAAGTTCACCTATTCTTCAAGCACTGCAAATCCAGAAAGCATGTTGAAATATTTAAATGCATTGCTGATGTCCACAGTCCTATTTACTATCTGACTTAGGAGAATTGAATTACCACCTAGTTTTCTATCACTATAGGCAATAGATTTTTATTTACCACTGACCACATCTACTAACAACACTCATTTCATTTGGCAATATTTCAGCAATTTTGGAAAAGAGAGTCTACAAATTCAAAAACCTTTTTTCTCATCAAAGGCAATGTAGGCAGGTTTTTGAGAAGAAATATCATACTAAATTCCAATTTGGAATATTTTATCAGACTTTCAATTAAATGTAAGATAGTCTGATATGAGCATCACAGGCTTATGGTATAGTATGTTGATTACAAAGAAAGTTTGTGCTGATGACCACATCCTGTCCTATTCTATCTGTCACAAGTGTATGTTTCATGATATAGTCCTTCCTATAAGCCAGACTCTGGTTCCCACTCAGGTCATCTGATTCGGGTCTTAAGAACTGAAAGCACCAAACTTGGTAACCACTTGTGTGACCAGAAAGCCTACAGGTGACATTGGCACTGAGAAATAACAGGGAGCCTACACAGATTACTGTGCTACTCAGTTGCTTTTTATTAATGCAGGGTCACTCAGCCTTTATTAATGCAGATTTAATCCAAACCTATAACAACCTAATAGCAATAATAATAACTTAGAAACAATCACTAATAACATCACACAAGAGAATTGGGGGATAAAAAACCCAAGTCCCAAAGTCTCAGTCTGCATGTCCAAGAAACAGCACAGTAGGCAGGGGAGCTATCAGCATCTAATGAGGCAGAATCTCTGGAGCCCAGAGCACAGACAGCAATAGGGCAAAGGAAGTTCTTGGTCCACCAGAGCAGAGCCTCTGGCAGCACAGCACACAGGACATCAGCATAGTGTGGAGCAACACCTTAGTGTATGGAGCTCAACTGTCCAAGCAATGATCTGAAGTCTACCTCAGTTACACCCTTGAGGGTTGTATACGCCACCCCGCTGGGTCTCTTGATAAGTGTCTTGGGACCCCTGATGGTGAGTGGGGAATTTTCATAGGAGCCTGTCTCTGGGTAGTCCTTCCCTGTAAAAACAGCTCTTCTGTTCATATGTACATATATGTCAAGCATGCATCCTTGCCAGATAGTCTGGCATGACTTAGGTACTTTCCTTATTGAACCAAAGTGTCATGACTGACAGGCAGCCATCTTGGCTGACATGAGTGAAGTCATTTAATTTTATACACTTTATCCTATCTTGACCAAACCAATGTCATTTTGTTTGCCCTGTTCTCACATTATCATGCTTAGCACCATTTTAAATAAGTAATATTTGGAATTAGTACAGCTTGATAATAAAGAATTCCTAATTTCAATCCCATCATAGAAAAGGAACTCATATTTGTTAAAGGTCTAGGCTTTTTACCACATTATCTCAACTAAACCTTAAAACAACTACGTGAGATGCATTGTGGTGATCTCTGATAAAGTAATCAAGATCCAGAGAGGTCAAATAGTGTACAAATGAAACAATCAGGATATAAATACAGATAATGGTGACTTCAAAGCCCTTGTTCACAGTAATTACATCTATGAATTTTTTAGCTGGTGAATTTCTAAGATTCATTGTACATATCTTTAGGTTGGTTTCAACATTCAAATCCATCCCTCTTCTGCATTACCACATAGTATACATCTGGCTTTCAAGTAACTCAATGTAAACTTAGAAGTAGTTTAAATACTAGTGACCTAATATGGGAGAAGCTTGGACATCACCTGAGAGTTTATTAGAAACACAGACTCTTAGGTACCACCCTCGACCTCCTAAATGAGACACTGAATGGTAACAAGATCCCTAAGTGGTTTATGTATACAGTGAAATTTGAGAAGCACTGGCTTAAATGACAAGAACCTTTATTTGTTCACATAAAAAAAAAAAAAAAAAAAAGCTAAACTTCTTAGGGGCGATTTAACAGATAAATGAAGGAATCGAATCCCAGCCTTCTCCTACTGTTACAGAACCAACCAATGGTGTTCTATAATAGCTATGGGGTTTGATTGCCTGCTGCCAAGAAGCGTGACTCCCAAGGCAAGAGTTTAGTGAAAAATGAAAGGGGTTGTTTAGTCAAAGGTCATGCAGATATAGAATGACAGATTTCTGCTGCTAAGTCCCACTCCCTTTACAACACCCCAAAATGAATAGCCCTGCCTCCCTCTGCCAAACCAGACCAGTTTCTGAATAAACCACTCAGAGGTGCCATCCTTCAGAAATGCAGAAGACTGAAGATTAGCATTCTCAGTCCCAGTTTAGCTCCAAGCATCTTTCATGAGTCTGGATGCACAAACCTGGGTCCTTCTCACAGTGTCTGTTTCTCTCCTATAGAACTGTGTTTATTCCAGCCATCAGCTCACCAGTGTGTTTCTGTGCTTGGCCAGGCAGGTTCCCTGCAGATCTGCCAGCTCTGCTATTGTCTTCTATGTAGGTAGGATGCTGAGGATGTTTCCAGTGGGCCTACAGACTGAGCCACAGACAGACCGACTGACCAATAGTTAGACCCATGGGCAGACCTCCAGACCTTGTGGCAGACCTTGTGTTACTTGGTACACTCAAATTTTTAATGCTTGTCTCAGAACGTCCAGATTTTCCTATGGAGCTTTAGTGTCCACCATTTCTGTCAGTTCCCCAGTGTCTCTGACCTTCTTTCAGCTGCCATCTTTAGTTAGGGCAAGAGTTCCCAGCCATGCACATGCACCCAGGGGGCATCTGACCTCACAGCTCACACAGGCTCTGTATGAGCTTCCCCCTGGCTACGTTATGAGGCACTCTGCCAGCACACAGTCACATACAGTTTGCCACAGGGAGTAGCAGCCTCCTTCCAAAGATCTTCCCTTCAGGAAGGGCTCAAGCTGTTAATCAACTTTTGTTATACAACATGAACTCTTCACTCTGCGGGCATCTCCTGCCCTTTTTGCAGGGTTGGTGGGGTGCCCCCATTTTCAGGGGACCCATACTTTGTACTCCTGTTAAAGTACCTTTCCACTTCTCTAGCTTCCATCTGTTACATGTCCCCTTCAATTGGTTCAACATAACTGCAGGTAGCCCAGGAAATATGTCCATCCAAAGCAATGTCCTAGGATAGAGAGGCAACGTGTGACTATTTTCTTTTTATCAAAAAAGATAATTTTCTCCAGAGGTCTCAAGCAGAATTCCAAGCTTTGGTTGCAAACTCCTATCCTAGATATAAAGAAGACTGGGAAGTTATATAACTGAAATTTAGATCTCTTTAGTGAGGATGAAATAAGTAGGAATGGTAGGAAAATGGATGTAGAGCCTAGAAGAGACGGGTACACCTTTCTGCTGGCATTTTGGCTAGATGCACAGCTCAAAACATTGAACAGTGAGGACTGGGTGTTTTATACAGACCCTTCATGTGATGGTGTCTAAACTTTTCCTCTCAAAAGACCTGAACATCTGGAACATAAGACACACCCTTGGTTCCTAAGAGTTAGTACACTTGCACCTAGCTGATATTTTCTCTTTTTACCTCTCCTTATTATTGGCACCCTTTCCACTGCAGGCAGGCAGTTTTGAAATTTGATTGCTCTGTTAACTGTCTGATCGTGCAGGCTTTATTTGCTCTTACACAATTTATGAGGGCTTGATTATCTCTGTAAGGCCTGAATTGCCTATCACACCATTAATTTTCCTGACTGATGGATTGCACAAGGCCTAGTTCCATGGAGGAAAAATGTCGGCTAAGGAAACACAGGTAACAGAGCCTTCCCTGTCACAGGCACTTTCAATGCTGTAGTTCTCATTACACTCCAACTTGCCATCCCTTTAGGACAGCATGTGTGACTTTTAATGATCTGTATGGTGTAATTGGAGTTTAAGCCTTTAGGGAGAACAAATTGTCAGTTTTCTTGCCAAGACAAATGGAAAACCTCAGCTTCATAGACAGCTTCAAATTGTGAAATAACTCAAAGATATTTTGTGCTTGCTATATGCCAGGAACTGTTCACATCCTCGTGATCTTTTTTTAAAACTCTTAATCCAATTAACACATCTAATGTATAAATGGATATTTTAGTTTAAGTGTTGTAGCTGAGTCATTATTTACAAAAACGTACTGGCATAATCAATTCTGTTTTGACTTCCAGGAAGTCATTTATAATGTTCCCATATTGCATTGGCTACTTTCTTGGCCCCATCCCACTTGAATAAATAGCCCATAATGAATGCACTTGTTTTATCCAAGTTCAAAGGCCTCTATGGCCCACTGTTACACTGAACAGCAGTTGGTCTGTATGCGGCTCTTGTCTCACTCCTAATTTTAGGAAAATTTGTAGTAAAGCCCTGATATTTTCTGACAATTATTTCTCAATCTAAATAACCCCTGGCAGAGATATATTGATTTTTTTAAAATTAGTTTAGTTTAGTTTTCTTATTTTGTATTGTGTTAGCTTTGTTTTAACTGAAAGAACTGATATTCTATTGAAAGATGAATTTTCCAGAAAATAAAAACTAAAATGACTTACTGCTCCCTGTGCACCACCTGACTTCAGAACTCAGTTTAGTCTCTATCAGGTTAGACCCCAAACTGGTCTCTTTTTTTGTTCTTTACTAACTTTTTTTTCCAGTATACTTGCCTCATTCTCCAGGCCCAGGAGGACACATTACTTACATAGTTTTCTTTTTCCTTCAGGTTGATAGGTATTAGTGAAAGGAGTTAAAAGTTTTGGTGTATGAAATTTTATTTTTTAACTTAATCTAAACTCTGTACAATGGTGATTTTCTTTATTTTATCCTTATTAATGTTATCAAATTCTAATACATCTCTTAGTTACTTTTAATTCTCAAACACCAAATTTTCCTATTTCACTGAATAAATGCTTCCAATAAGGTACATATTTTAATATATGTAATTTATATTATACCTTAATCTGTAATTCTCTGGGGAAATAAAAAGCTAATAATAATAATGATAATAATAATAACAACTAAAACTAACCAGTGGCTTAATTTGTACCTGGGCCTAGGATCAGCTCATTAATAGACTTACGTACTTTACTTTTAAAGCATTTGCATAAATTTAGTATAATCACTAACTAAATATTTACATGGTGGGGGTGTTCCAAGTTGGCTGCAGAATAGCTGGAAGCACCATCCTCCTGCCCCCAGATGAGACAGGTCTTACACATAAACCCTAGAACTATCAGCTCAAAAATCCAGCTGAGTGTGAGTGAGCACACAGGTGAGCATGTACACCAGTGAGTGAGTGGATGTGTGTGAACAGATGCCCTGGGCTCTCCTGGTGGAACAGCTGCCACTGCTGCTGCCCAACCTGGAGCTTCTGGCTATGCAGTTTTGGAGCAGGATCCATTTTGAGGAATTTAAAATATCTTCCTCAGAAAGAAGCTTCTGAAGTGTCTGCACCTGGGTGCTCAGACTTGTCTCTGTGCCCTCTGCCCTGTGCTGGGCTGTGTACCCAGCTGCTGAAATGAACCAGGGTCTGGAGACTGCAGTACCTACAGAGGAGGAGCTGTCGCCTCCCAGATCCCAGATACTACAGGAACCACATACAATTCCTGTAGATGCAGACTGAGGAGACTGCAGATCAGCCCAGGAGCTGGGAGTGCCTGGGCAGAGAGGTAGCTAACTAAGGCAGGACTGACTGGGGAGACCACACCAGGAGTATAGTAGCTCAGTGGCAGGGTAACAGTGAGAGCCTGAGGCTGACACTCACTGAAGAGAGTGGTACAAGCAGTATGTTAATGGCTACTGACCTTGGGCCCCAGAGAAGGGAGGGTGGTATAGTCTGGAGTCATACAAGGACAGTCTGCAGTGGGAGGCACTGAGGAGAGTCTTAGGGGTGTGGCTGTGGGGTTTACACGGCCCCTATATACCTGGGCTCCAAAACAGCCATCTTTTTTGAGAAGAGTTAACCCCTTCCAGGAAGAAATCAATCACCTTGCCCTGTGGGATACTGCTCCCTCCACCCTCTGGAAATCCCCTCACCACAAACCCTGAAAACCTGTTCACTCTACTCAGCACATTTTTTGTTGCTCTTTTTTCCATTTTGCTCTGTCTTGGTGTTCTACTTTGTTTGTTTGTTTTCTTTCTTTTCTACCATCATGCATCTTAACCCTTACTGAAGAGATAGCAACATATATAGACTCAGGGATCAACAGAGACTGGCAGCAGGGTACAACCAATCCATATGCTAACCTGGGAACAGACTGGTACTTTTCCCTCATGGAAAAGTCATGGAACACCCTTCAAATAACTGGTAGACCCAAAATCTGGGCTCCAGAAATCTGATAGAGGCCTCAAGCTGCTGAGTACAGGTAGATAATCCTGGACAGAGTCAGTCTAGTGGCTCAGGGGAGGGGGGACATACCCACCATCGTCCCTGAAGTCTGAAAGGCACCTGCCATGGTTGATCCAGGAATCATAGCCCCTTGTTTTTGCCAAAAGCTCTCCCAGAAATAATCTGGTCTGCAGTCTCAGATTGATAGCAGGCCAGCAGGCAGACACTGGCAGAGTTAAATCCTGTGGCTACTTGGGCTATTTGCTGAGATACCCCTGAACCCAGTGTTGATAAAAGCCAGCTTTGCAGAGTAGGTTGGCCCACCCTGGGAGTACCCAAGTCCAGAATAATCAACCACAAACAGTGGATCACTAGTAGCTTTGAAAAGGTTGCTGAGGACCAGACATGGATAGTTCATGACAGTGGCTTACACCAGACCCAGACATCAGAGAAGTATCCAATGGAGAAACCAGAAGGCAAGGCCTAAACTATGCTGAGACAAATACACTAGGTTCTTTTGCATTATATTAGCTATTTTTCTTTTTCATAGACTTTTTGTTTATTTTATTATCTATTTTTTAATTTTTCCCATATTTCCTACTCTAATTTTTATTTAATATATGCTATTCTACTCTTATCTTTGAGTACTTCACTTTTCCCTTTTTCTCTCCATTTATTGTTTTTGTTACCTTTACTGTATTTCTTTTCCTCATTTTCCTCTTTCAAATTATTATAAGTAGTAGTTCTCTTCCCCTTTCTCCTCTAATGATCACTTTTGTTCTTTAGATCTTCTCATATTCTTTTTCCCTTTCCCTTCTCTCCACTATTCCATTTCTTTCTTCACTTTTATTATTCTTTCTCTCTTGTTGATATTGCTGTGGTAGGAAATGGGATTTGCTTGTTCTGGTGTCATTTTGCTGTGTTCTGCCAGCACCTATTCAACAGCATACAACATGTAGTAGGGGTTGAGCCTCTTAGCCACCTAGACAGAGGGGAACTCCCACCAATGAATGAGCCAGTAATAATCAGGAACCACATACAACATGGGCAAGATTTACCAAATAATCAAAGAAGAACTAATACTGATCCTTCACAAACTATTCCAAAATACAAGAAGAGTTTGGGAAGACTCCCAGACTCTTTTATGAAGCCAGTATTATCCTAATCCCAAAATGAGGTAAAGACAAAACAATGAAAGAAAACTATAGGCCAATATCTCTAATGAACATAGATGCAAAAATCCTCAACAAAATACTGCAAACCAGACCCCAAAATAAAGTAAAAAGATCATACACCATGATCAAGTGGGATTTATTCCAGGAATGCAAAGATAGTACAATATTTGCAAATCAATAAATGTGATACATAACATACACAAAATGAAAGGCAAAAATTACATGATCATATCATTAGATGTGGAAAAAGCATTTGATAATAGAAACACTCAGCAAAGTGCGAATAGAAGGAGCAAAGCTCAATAAATAAAAGCCATATGCCAAAAACCTATTGCTAACATCATACTCAATGAGCAAAAACTAAAAGCATTTTCATTAAGATCAGGAAAAAGACAAGGGCACCCACTTTCACCACTATGTCTTCAACATAGTACTGGAGGTCCTAGCCACAGTGATCAGAAAAGAAGAAATAAAAGGCATCCAAATTAGAAAAGAGGAAGTAAAACTGTCATTATTTGCAGACAACATTATAATTTACACAAAAAAACTTATAGGCCCCACCAAAACTACTAGACCTAATGAGTGAATTCAGCAAAGTAGCAGGATATAAAGTCAACATTCAGAAGTCAAATGGCATTTTTGTGCATCAACAATGAACTACCAGAAAGAGAAACTAAGAAAAAAATCCATTTACTACAGCAATAAATAAATAAATAGCTAGGAATACATTTAACCAAGGAGATAAAAGACCTGTACTCAGAAAACTATAGAACACTGAAGAAAGTAATTGAGGAAGATACAAATAAATGGAAGTCTATACTTTGTTTATAGATTGGAAGAATTAACACCATTAAAATGTCTATACTACCAAAAGCAATCTATAGATTCAATGCAATTCCTATTAAAATACCAATGGCATATTTCACAGATCTAGAACAAATATTTCAAATACTTAATGGCACCAAAAAAAAACCCCAAATAGCCTCAGCAATCTTGAAAATGAAGAGCAAAGTTGGAGGGATCACATTACCTGATATCAAACTGTACTGGAATCCACTGTAATTATAACAGTGTGGTACTGGGATAAAGACAGACACATGCACCAATGGAACAGACTAGAAAGTCTAGAAATAAACCCATTTCTCTATGGTCAATTAATATTTGACAAAGGGGACACAAGCACACAATAGAGTAAATATAGCCTCTTCAATAAATGGTGTTGGGAGGACTGGATCAGTACATGCAAAAAAATGAAACTTGGCCAGCAACTTACACCATACACCAGAAAAAACTCAAAATCAATAAAATACTTAAATATAAGTTTTGATAGCATAAAAATCCTAGAGAAAAACATAGGCAGTAAAATTTTAGATATCCCATGTAGCAGTATCTTTGATGATATATTTCCTAGAGGAAGGGAAATAAAGGAAAAAATAAACAAATGGGACTACATCACATTAAAAAGCTTCCACATGGCCAAAGAAACCATCATCAAAATGAAAAGGAACTGACTGTCTGGGAAAACATATTTGTCAATGATACACTGGACAAGGGTTTAATCTCCAAAATATATAAAGAACTCATACAACTCCACACCAGGAAGACAAACAATCCAATTAAAAAATGGGTGGAGGACATGGATAGACACTTCTCCAAGGGGGACATAACATTGGCCCATCCATGGACATATGAAAAATGCTCAACATCACTAGTCAACAGAGATGCAAATTAAAGTAACAAAGAGATACACTTTATACTGGTCAGAATAGCCATCATGAACAAATCAACAAACAACAAGCGTTGTCCAGGTTGTAGAGAAAAGGGAACCCTAGTGTGCTGTTGGTGGAAATGCAGACAGGTGCAGCCAATGGAAAATTGTATGGAATTTCCACAAAAAAAACTAAAAATGGTACTACCTTTTGACCCAGCAATTCCACTGCTGTGAATATACTCCAAGAATTCTGGAACACCAATTCAAAAGAACTTTTGCACCCCGATGTTCATAGCAGCACTATTTACAATAGCCAATTGTTGGAGACAGCCTAAGTGCCCATCAATAGATGAATGAATTAAAAAAAAATGGCATATTTACACAATGGAATACCATGTAGCAGAAAGAAAAATGTAGTTCTTACTCTTTGAGACAGCATGGATGGAACTGAAGACTATTATGCTTAAGTGAAACAAGCCAGTCGATGAAAGACAAACACCACATGATCTTACTTATAATAGGAATCTAATGAACAAAGTAAACTAATGAGGTAAAAAGAAACAGAGACATGGAAACAGGGAACAGACTGACAGCTCCTGGGGGGAAAGGTGGAAAAAAGAGGAAGAAAGTAGCCAAAGAACATCTATGAATGACCCATGGACATGGACAATGGTGTGGGGATGGACTGTGGGAGTGGGTGGGTGAGGCAGGACAGAGGAGGGAAAAGGGGGAAATTGGGAGAACTGTAATAAAATAAACAAGAAAAAAATATGTACATAAAGGAACTGTAAGCTTAAGTTAAATAAGTTACTGAAAGTCATTGGATTAATCACATTATGCTATACCACTTATTCAATGAAAAAAAAAATAAACCAGTATTTTAAGAAAGTAAAGCTATATTTTTCATTCACATGATGTCATTTGTGGGCTGGTGAGAGCTATTTCACTCTCAGCTGCTACCTGGAACATACAATTCCACGTTGCAACCTCAAGGGAAGAGAGGATTGAAGGAGCTACACAATATCAGCTTGCGTTTAAATGACCCTCATCACACCTGCTTGTATTCCATTTTGCATCTGTTTGTAGTCCATTTTTCAGGACAGCTCTCTGTATCCCAGCCTAACAGTAAAGAGATTTAAAAATACAGGGGAACATGTAGAGAATATAAGGAGTACTAGCTGTCACTGGTGTAGCCCACCCATTCTGGACATCAAGAGTTTCTCTTGGCTTCTTTTGTTCGTCTATACACAGAGCAGAATTGACTCACCCCAGGAGACATAACTCCAGTCCCTGCAAGCCCAAAGCCCAATATTTCTGAGAATTGTACAGTGGTCTTTATAGTAAGTCCATATAGGTTTCCTTTTGGTCTGAATACACTTGAAATGTAAAATGATCAGTTTTTGCCCTCCATATAACTGGAAAAATAATGACATAATCAACTTAAATAGTCCCATCTGAAAAAGAAAGAGTGGATTACACTGCTTTAGGGAGTAATACAGCTTTCCTAGCCTGTCTCTTGCTTATAGACAGTTGGGAAAACAAATAACTTCTTAAATTTAAACAGCCAAATGGTGGTTAAGGTAGGCTCAGTTATATTTAATATTAAAAAATAAGTAGATTTCTTATGTATTTACTTTCAAACAGGTCTACAGCCAGTAACTAAACCTAAATTGTTTTTAACCCATAGTTTAAGAATGCACACTCTCTTTTGAGGGATAGAGTATGAGAGATTCTTTTCCTAACACTAAAAATATTGGTAACTAATTTAAGACCTTCTTTAGCAATAAATGACCACATTCTTTATTTGATCTTGATCTTGATATTCCATTCAAAAGAAAGATTTTACTAGACCTTTGTGATCCTGAGACTTATTTAATCAAGTCTAATATCTAGATGCTTTCTATGATTTTATTCTTAAATTTATTTTAATGAGCTATAATTCACATATTCATACAATTCACTCTTAAAGTGTACAATTCGGTGGTTTTTACTATATTCACAATGCAATGCAAAAATCACCACTGTCTATTTCAGAATATTGCTACCCTTTCAGAAAGAAGCCTTTTAAATTTTCGCAGTTACCCTCCATGCCTCCTTGCCCCTATCTCCTGAAAACCAACAACCTTTCTTTTTCTACTGACTATCCCAAAATTTTAATATAATGGTATCATCCAATGTATGGATTTAGTGAAGGGCTTCTTTCACTAAGCACAATGTTTTCAAGGTTGACCCATGATTTAGCATGTATTTATACTTAATTATTTTTTGTGGCTAAACTATATCTTATTATATGGGATATACCACATTTCTTTATTCATCACTTGGTGGACATTTGGGATTTTGGCATTTTGAGGCTATTTATGATTATGAAGCTATAAACATTCATGCAAAAGTTTCTGTGTGCACATATTTTCAACTCTCCTGGCTATGTACCTAGGAGGAAAGTTTCTTTGTTGTACGAGAACTCTGTTTAACTTTTAAGGAATAGCTGAACTGTTTTTCAAAGTGGTTGCACTTTTTTTTAATAATTGCAGCAATTACTTTTTTAATTATTTTATTGTTGTTCAAGTACAGTTGTCTGCATTTATCCCCATCACTCTCTCCCACCCCAGCCATCCCCACATCTCTCACCTGATTACACCCCCCTTGGTTTTGTCCATGTGTCCTTTATAGTTGTTCCTGAAAACTCTTCCCCCTTTCCCCCCATTATTCCTTACCATCTCCCCTCTGGGTACTGTCAAATTGTTCTTAATTTCAATGCCTCTGGTTATATTTTACTAGCTTGTTTTTTTTGCTGATTAGGTTCCACTTAAAGGTGAGATCATATGGTATTCGTCTTTCACCACCTGGCTTATTTCACTCCTACCAGTGATGTAGAGTAGTTCTAATTTCTTCACATCCTGATCATGTTTGACATTTTCTATGTTTCTTTTATTACAGCCATTCTTTGGGTGTGAAGTATTTCATGATTTTAATTTGCATTTCCTTAATAAATAATAATATTGAACATCATTTCATTTACTTATTGGTTATTTGTATATCTTCTTTCGAGAAATGTCAAATCAAAATCTTTGCCTTTTTTAATTGGATTGTCTTTTTATAAGTCTTTTAAAATTCTAGATATTAATCTCTTATAAGATATATAATTTGCAAATAATGTTTCCCTTTATTTGGGTCCTTTCACAGAAGGCATATAAAATATTTTCTCCTTGTGCACTTACAAACTTTTTACAACCCTTAGCTTGATTCACATGTTCCAAGTGTTCCAAAGTTTTAAATCACATAGCTCATTCTTCTAAGTTAACTTAAAAAGGTACATAAAAAAAAATATTGCCATTAAAGATTTTCCCATAGTACATGTTAGGAAGGTATGACAAGTGACTCCATTTTTAAATTTAATGAGGAATTATTTTATTTCAAAAACTGTTATGAACTTACAAGTTTAGGCATGCTTTGTGGGTTTTAATCCATTAAAGTAATTATTTTAACAGGTGCTCAAAGCATGCCTCTGTTACACAATTGGATCTTTAAATTGGTCCCTTAGTTCTTTTGGCATAAGCCATGTAGTCTGTGTTGACTTTTGTTTTTGTGTTATGACAAAATGTTCTGTTTCTTTGTATTTCTTTCCTCAGACTCAGAGATTTAGTTCTTTACAGTACAAAATTGTATTTATACATTATAGTTTGAACAATAGAAGTGCATATTTTTACTGGATTGTGATAATTGTTTCTAAGCTCTTTCAATGAGGAGCTACAAACTATAATGTAAAACAAAATTTATACATGTTATGAGTTTGGTAATCATTTTAGTTCTTAATACATCTAAATAATTATGTCTTTTAACTGATAATTTTACAGTCTCAGGGAAAACCTGCCTACCTTATCACTAATGATAGGATTAGTAAATCATATTATTTGATTTTTTGTCAATCCTGGGAGTATGATGACAAATTACTAGATTTAAAAATCACTTAGGAAAAAAACTTTCAATATAATTATGCTTTATACTCAATACAAAGTAGTAAGCTCTGCTTACTACTCTCAATTTTGTTATATAGTAATCTAAAATATTTCCATATTCAAAGATAAAGATATAAAAAAGAATATGAACTAGATCCTATTCCTCATCCATAAACCCATTATTCCTCCCATACACAGTACTTAAAAATATTGTTTAGGTATTAATTTTAAACAGAATGATTTGACAGTATACATAGATTGATACTCATATCTCACTTCTTAAATAAACAGTGTTGAATTAAGACTTATCTCCACCTATTTTTTTTTACTCAAAATAAATCCTGGAGATCAATCCATAGGATTATCAGAATGTGTTTCTCATGCTTTTTACTGGTGTATATTATAAAAATATTACAATAATAATATCTACCTTTTTTGTTGTTGTTTTATTTTTTAATTTTATTTTTATTGTTGTTGCAGTACAGTTTTCTATCTTTTTTAAACAGCAAAACAAAGAAACAAGCAAAATATTACCAAAGACACTGAAATAGAGAATATTTACCTTTTTGACACATTGTATTAAATTAATAAATTATCTTCAGAAGTAATATCTGTATAATGTTGAGCCTTCCTGAGAAAGAACACAACATATGTTTGGATATATGTTTCATTCAGAAGTGTTTTTAGTTTATCTTATATGGATTTGCATGTCTTATTTTAACCTTGATATTTTTATTTTTGTTCTATTTTGAATGTTATGCTAAATTATTTCTTCTCTTTCTTCTTTGGTACTCACTTGAGGATATGTTTATTGATATTAGAGAGACAGGAGGAAAGGGAGAGAGACAGCAGACCATTGATGTGAGAAACATTGACTACTTGCCTCCCGTATGCACCCCGACTGAAAATCAAACCCACCTGCAACCTAGGAATGTGCCCTGAGTAAATTGCAACTTTTGGTGTATAGGACGACACTCCCAGCAACTGACCCACCTGGCTAGGGCAGTTCTTCTTTTTCTTATAACTAGTTTTTCTTTGTATACATGAAAGTTATTGACTTTTCTATGATGTTTTCTGAATCAGCTATTTTACAAAATATACTTAGTTTTTAGGATAGGCTTTCTTTGATTTCTTTAGAAAGTTATCAGATATATAATATCATATACAAATAAAAATATTTTTACTTCTTTTTCTCCAGTCCTTACACCTCTAATCACTTTCCATAGCCTGTTGGCATGTGCTGAGGATGGGGGCATCTATATTCACGTCATAATCTGTCCAGCAATAATTGTGTTAACATTTGTACTGATGATGCAAAATCAATGAGATTGGAGCACTAAAAGTGTAGTTATTTATCAATAACTAGGGCAGTGAAACCAAACAATTAGTAGTCATTATATTTTCCCCTACTATACATTTACAGGAAAACAAACAAACAAAACCAGTTCCACTTAAAGGATCTTTTTGATGAAGAAAAATCAATATTTTAAATATTAACCAATGAGAAAATGACTTCTTAATATTTGAAGTGGCACAATGAGCAGCAACATGTATAAAGGACTTTTTCTGCATACCAAAGTATAAAAGTTGTCTTGAGGAAAAGTATTTGTCTTGTGCCATTGTGTGACCTGAAAGCTGAACTAGTTACTCTTTTAATGGAACATTACTTTTACTTGAAGAAAATGACACATTATGGGTATTTAAACTTCGATATTTTTTAAACTTTGAAAATTAAAGAAGCCAAGGAATTTCAAGGAAAACAACTAATTGCATTTGTTATCCATAAAATATATTTATTTTCAAGTAAACATTAAAATGTAGGAAAACGTAGTACACCACCATAATTTTGACAGTTTCCCAACATTTAACAATTTAGGGGTGACATTAGTGATTCGTTAATAATGTAATATCTTGATATTATATGAAATGTAAAAATAATTGGAAGAATTGCCTAATTTAGTGAGCCCATATCTTCAAATTACCAATTTATAATGCTATTGAATCATCCATGGATAAAGTCATGACAAGTAGATCCCAATGATTTATCTTAATTTGGAAGGCTTGTTTTGAAAGGAAAAATTTAGTGACTCATTTCAGGAGTTCAGAGATCCCAAAATACTTGAGGACTACTTGACTTTATGTCAGAGCAGTCAATTTAGCCACTCACTGGAGGTTTGAAATCATATCCCATTGTCTGCAGCAGCTCTCCTGTTGCTTCATTAAGCTTTCTAAAGGGAACTCTGCATTCTCTTTTTCTTCCTTCTGCTTTCTTCCATTCTTCTGCTAACACCACACAGGTCTTTTCTTATTGGTTTTTTGTTCCATTTGTATTTGGGAGACTACAAATGCACCTCATTACTTAAATCCGTTCTAGAAGTTGGCAATATGTTTATTGTTTTGCTATCCTTACACAAATGTTCAGAGATATTCTAAAACTACGTTACTGCCATCTCCCCAAAATTCTCCTTCCCAAAGTAACATTGATTAGAAAATATAACTCTTTCTGTGAGACTCTGCTGTTTAATGTCAATGATGGTGTATTGATAGCCCAAACTCCGTTTACTATGTTTAATATTTAGCTGGTAAGTAGTACTACTTATAAGTTGTATCTGCTTTGTTTTTGTTGAGGAGAAAGTTCTGACCAGTTAGTAAGCATACCTTACTTGTGATTAAATACTATGAATATTATTACTATAAAACCTGGCTTTATATATTTTTAATTTTGATAATTTTAAACCCCAGAAGTAGACATAAAAAGAGCGTCAATATAAAGGAACTGAAGGTAGCCTGACTTGTTGCTATCTATAAGTGAGTACGTTCCTTTATTGTTAATGAGATAAAATTATTATCAGAACTTTGCCTTTTCAACACATTTTCATATGACAGCAGAAATTGTTTGGAAAAATAGCATATTCAATTAGACTTTATGAAAGAACTACTCAATTTGCAGTATAAATCTTAAATTGTGAGAGCATATTTATTCCCCAGATCTCAAAAGAAAACATAAATATGCAAATATAATCTGTGAGATCCTTGAGTAAAGATGTCATCTTTATACATCTTTGAACCCCTGGAATTTAGTATAAATAGACATTCAGAAGGTACTCTATAAAGATGTTTTGATTTTCTGAAATGAGAGACCTATTTGAAATAGGGAAAATTACATTCAAACATATATTGAAAATATAATTTATAATTTCATGTGCAGTTAGACATTTAAAATGGAACAAAATTAGTAATTTGCCACAGGATAGTTTTATCCCGCCTCTTAAAAATGTCATTGGAAATGCAATTGAGCTAATTGACTATAAGTAAAATGAATAACTTCCCAACTCTCTCAATTTCCAAATGAAGCACTTTAGCCTAAAAAATATGACAGGTGGCCATCTTTTTTTTTAATAGATTAGTAAAAGTACAGAATTAACCTAAATAGATCAGGTGTCAAAGACAATCACTTCACTCCAAGTTTTATAAATATGATAGATTCTTATGTTTGTTTTCTAACCAAGATATTGATTTCTATAGGAACTTAACACACTTTAATTGTTCATATCTTTTATTAATGTCATATACTGAGTATTCCTAGTGACCAAAGAAATGATATGCCATTAATGAGTAGGCCTGAGTCTCCTTAAATCAGAAGTTAAGGATTTATCTTTTATCTTTTCTAATATTTGCCTTGTGGCTTTTTATCATTAGTGTAAATGTTATAAGAATTGGATTGTCCATTTATAAAGGGGAGAAATCCTGGTAATATATGCTAGTATAGAATCAATTATAGAAAAAAAGAGAACATAACCTATGTCTAAGCTAATATCATGCTTCTCAAGGTGCTTAATAAACAGACTTATCTTCCTCATAGAAGTCTTTTCCAGGTTAAGGGGTTTGAGGGGTTTCCTGTGTCATCACCATTACTCTTAGTAGGAAACCATTAGGGAAATCAGTTTTTTTTTTTCAGTTTTATAGAATATGAAGTTTTTCTAAAGTTTGGTAATGTATCTGTGCCCTTCTCTTGGTGTCAATTTTTATATTAGTATAAAATGAAGAAGTAGCAATTATAGGCTTGTGGGAACAATCCAACCATCCCAGATTTCCTATGGCCTACACTTGTATATATCTGTGAACAAGTAACTTTAACATCTGGTATTTCAGTCTCTTCGTATAAAAAGATTATAATAACTGCCCTACCTTTAGATATAATTCTTATAAGAACAGAATATTGTTGTGACTACTTATTACAAAATTATGAAATTGTAAAGAAATGCAAGGTAGTACTTTATTATTCTTGCTATTATTTTATACCATTATGGTACATATGTCTATATATGGTAATACATACCTATCTCCTACAGTGTTAATAGTACAAATTCTACTCCATAGCCACTAATTGAGTGCTTATATGCCAACTGCTTATTTAACATATCTACTGAGATATCTCATGAGCTTCTCCTACTTAACATGCCCAAAGCAAAATCTGATGCTGTTCCTCAATCTTTTTCTACTCCTATCTTCTCTTTTACAGTAAAGTGAATTGCAAATCACCAACTGCTCAGGTCAACATATGTCATTCATCTTCAATGTTTCTCTTTATATTTCTCATTTGATTTAGCAACAAGATTTCCAAATATATCTACAATATAATGACTTTTTAGTACTTTACTTTGTACTACCGTAAGAAGACCTTTCTTCTTTCCCTTTTACCCTCCTGATAGGTCATGTTTCAGGCCATCAGATCCTGTGATTTTGTTTTGCTTTTCATATTTTGCATCAGTTGATACTAAGTCTGAATCATCTATACTGATATTTTTGCTGGGAATTAAATTAACAGGTATCTTAAACAAAGGTTCTCCTTAATAAAAGTACTCTATGTTTGATGATGACAGGCTATAATAACATAATCAGGGCTTAGTCAGTTATATGGTAAAAGTGACAGTTAGCAAGTTATGAATGGTGACAACAGAATCTAAGCAACTACATTGTAGGGGAGGTGATAAAATAAGAAATTATGCAACAGGAAAATTACGTGTGTGTCTGTGTACATATATGTGTGAAGTATATATGACCTTGATATATGACTCTTGAGAGTCAAAGAGAACATACATTTAAGCATTGCATTTTTGGAATAGAAGACTGCTAGAAGATAGTACTGTAACCTGAATATGTTTCCAGGTCAAGAGACTTAACACAACACTTGAAATTTTGTCATTTCTATTCTCTGTTTCTTTAAACTACCACTAACTGAAGAAAGCAAGTCCAGTCCATGTTGCTTGTAGTTTAATAAAATAAGAAAATACCACCTAAAATAGTTATTGGAGTTAATTTTCAAGTAATAGATCCTTAGAGAGCCTTGGAGATTATGGAACCAATGGCAGTACACAGAGGTGGCTGCAGGTCATAGCTCACAGTGGGTCAGTGAGTTGATGATGAAGCTATGAGCTTTCTGTGTTCTCATATATAAAAGATGTCTCTATGGAAAGCAGAGCTTTGGCTGCTACTTTAAAATGCTTTCAATATGTTTAGTAATGTAAGCACAGTAGAAGTAAAAAGGTTTACTTCTCATATCTCTTAATAATGACATTAGGGAAAACACAAGACAAAAAAGGAAAAAAAAACTTAGTGCTATTATACATACGTATTTTAAGTTGTGTTTTCTCCTCATAACTGGTGCTCTGAAATAACTTAACACTACATCATGAGATATGTAAAATGCATTTTAAAGAAAAACTGAAGTCTAAAGGCAATAGAATTTCATGGTCAAGGTCAGGACCCTAGTAGTCAATGGTAAGGCACCCAAAAATTTAAATATGATAATTTGGGAGGAATTAAAAGTGCCTGAGGATTGGGAGTATTCCAACATCCCCAAACCATACAAATCAGCACTTATTTTATCCTTACAACTAGAGCAAATGCTATCAAAAATGCCCTGTAGACCTGGAAATAAGGTCAGAAAGTCATATTAACAAAGAAAGAAAGAAATTATGAGAAATTTTTAGTGTCTTCTAAAGGAATCTTGAAAAGGGTTTTAAGTAAATGAGAACTTTAAGGGCTTCTGGTAAAGTGTTTTACTAAATAGGTGAATACTACACTGAGAGCATTGGTTGCTTGCTTGCTGGTGAAAGTGCATGGGGAGATGACACGCTGTTCAGTATGTTGACATGAGCTGTAGTCAGTAGCTTTGAAGCATTCTTGGTTTAACTGAAACAAATTTAAACCCAGTGGTGGCCAGTGCTGCTCAACATGGAAAAAATAAGACAACATCTATGGGAAGAAAAAAAAATTGGGATTGTATTGACTCTATGTATCTATCTCATTTTTGTTTTAAAGTCCCAGTCAATATGCAAGTAATTTTGTGTATTGCCAGTCATTTAAGAGAACCACTCACATGTTTAAAATATCCTTTTTCTGATATTTCTAACTGAGCCAAAAAAATACTAAAGAAAAAAATGAACTAGTGTTGTTGAGTATGTCAAGAGTGGGAACCTATAAGGCATATATTTAGTTAGGTTTGAATATTTAATGCAACCGTAATAAATTAACCATGGAATCCCAAAGGTTTAACACAGCAAAGGTTTATTTCTCACTCAGGAAGTGTTAGGAAAAACAGGCTGGAAAAGTTTGCAAAGAATTTTACTGATTAAAGCAGTAGGAGGCCCAAGTCACTTTTCTTTCTTTCTTTTTTAAATTTTATTTTTCAATTACAGTTGTCATTCAATATTATTTTATATTGCCTGCATCTGTATAACACAGTGGTTAGACAATTAGATAGTTTACCAAATGATCCCACCAATAATTCAAGTACCCACCTGGCACCATATATACTTATTACAATATTATTGACTTTATTCCCTATGCTGAATTTTATATCCTTGTGACTATTTTGTAACTACCAATTTATACTTCTTAATCCCTTCACCTTTTTCACCTAGTATCCCAAACCCCCTTCCTTCTAGCAACCATTAGTTCATTATGTATCTATGATTCTGTTTCTATGCAGTTTGTTCAATTATTTTACTTTTAGATTCCACAATATAAGTGAAATCATATAGTATTTGTCTTCCTTGGTCTGACTTATTTTACTTAGAATAATATCATCTAGTCCATCCAAGTTGTCCAAATTAAAACCACAATGAGATCACCTCACAGCTGTCAGAATGGCTATCATCAATAAATCAACAAATAACAAATGTTGGTGAGGGTGTGCTAAAAAGGGAGTTCTTATGCGCTATTTGTGGGAATGAAAACTGGTGCACTCCTATGAAAAATAGTATGAATTTTCCTCAAAAAGTTAAAAATGAAACTGCTTTATGACTCAGCAATTCCACTTTGGGTTATATACCCAAAGAAACACTAATTTAGAAAGATATATGCACCCCTATGTTCATTGCAGTGTTATTTACAATGTCCAAGATATGAAAGCAATCTGTTCATCAGTACATGAGTGGATAAAAAGTGGTGGTTACCATACTCCTTAGCCACAAAAAAGAATGAAATCTTACAATTTCTAGAAACCAGTTTACTTTTTTTCACAGCCTATTGAATAGAACTATCACAAAGCTCTTCAAAACTACAAGGAGGCCAGAAATTGTCAAACGAAACACATGGTAACCATTGTGTTTTTGTCATAGTTATCCATTCATGTTCCAACTCTCCCCATACTCTCTTTTACAGAGGACACTCAATCTTGCCCCAAGGGATATAAACTATAAATTTTTTAAGTATCCCGTCCAAAGCTTAGTATACCTACCTGATGTATGGTTGTCTCTTCATTGACATGTATAGTTGTTTCCTTGTGGTCTTGACACCAATTAACTTAAAAAGATGAGTCATCCAACTTCTGGTCAAGATGGTGGCATAGCCAGACATGGCTCACTTTTTGCACAACCACATCAAAATTATAATTAAAATACAGAAACACCATCACTCAGGAACACCAGAAATTGAGCTGAATGGAAGTCCGACAGTTACAGAATTAAAGAAACTATGTTCATTCAGACTAGTAGGAAGAGTGCAGACGCAGAATGGGCTGGTCCAACACCCATGTCCAAAAAAAATTTGGGATGGTTACATACGGAGCAAGCAGTCTCAGACCCACAATAACCTCCCCAGACCAGGATTACAGTGCCAGGAAGATAAGTCCCATAACTTCCAGCTGCAAAAACCAGTGAGGATTGAGTCAGTGACAGAAACTACTGGAGCCCCAAGCAGTTCCTCTTAAAGAACCCACACATGGACTCACCTCCTCAGACTCACTCCCTCTGAGCTCCATCACTGGAGTAGCCACTTAAAAGGCATGAGTGGTATACAGGGAGAAACTGAAGTGTCTGGCATCAAGGCAAGCAGAGGCCATTGTTCCTTTGATAAATCCTCCCCTCACAGAGCCAGTAAGTGTGTGCCCTATCTGAAACTCCATCAACCTGGCCAACACTGATCTGTCTTGGAGATCTCCAGAGGCTCTGCCTACCCAATTGACAGGCCCACTCAAGCTGCTTTTCCATAAGAATGACTGGTCTTAGCTCCTAAATCCTATCAAACAAGCAACAGCTGGCTTCACTGAATCCTAGCAGCAGCCAGATTAGGTTCATATCTTGGCTTCTCCTGGTAATCTCCAAACCCAGCACAAGTAGCAGCCATCTCAGATTGCTTTACAGCTTAGGCAGGGTGCCCTGGGCAAAACAAATGTGGGATCTGACCTTGGACTGCACCACCCAGGAAACCCCAGGACCAGTGTACCCAGTGGACAGCTACAGACAATGTAGGAGCTCCACAACCCTGACCCTGCACAGATGATCCTTCATGGATGGTGTAAGCTGGTGGTCAGTATTCACAGCCAGTCCTTATTGCTGACTCATCCAGGTAAATCCCTCCCATTGACCTGCCAACAGCAACCAAGTCTCAAATGCAAGAGGAGGGTGTACTCAGTCCACACGAAGGGCATACCTTGAGTACCCAGCTTGGGTGATGGGGGGGGGCTGTGCCACTGGACCCTATAGGACACCTACTACAATAGGCCACACTACCAAGACAGAGAGTCAAAGCAGCTCTACCTAATGCATAGAAACAAACACATGGAAGCTGCCAAAATGAGCAAAGAAACTTGGCCCAAATGAAAGACCAGACCAAAACTCCAGAAAAAGAACTAAATAAAATGGAGATAAGCAATCTGTCAGATGCAGAGTTCAAAACACTGTTCATAAGGATGCTCAAGCAACTTAGTGAGGACCTCAACAGCATAAAATGATGCAGTCAGAAATGGAGGATACACTAATTGAAATAAAGAACAATTTACAGGGAGACAACAACAGAGTGGTTGGAGCCAAGAATCAAATCAATGATCTGGAACATAAGGAGGCAAAAAACAACCACACAAAACAACAAGAAGAAAAAAGAATCCCAAAAAAGTGAGGGTAGTATAAGCAACCTCTGGGCCAAGTGCAAGAAGTCCAACATTTGCATCATAGGGGTGCCAGAAGGAGAAGAGAATGAGCGAGAAATTGAAAATCTAGCTGAAAAAAACAGTGAGAGAAATCTTCCTTAATTTGGTTAAGGAAATAGACATGCCAGTCTAGGAAGCACAGAGAGTCCTAACAAGATGGATGCAAAGAGGCCCACTCCAAGACACACCATAATTAAAGAGACCAAAAGCTAAAGACAAAGAGAGAATCTTAAAAGCAGCAAGAGAAAAGAAGTTATTAACCAGATGGTTGCCAGATGGGAGTGGGAGGGGAAGAATGGGTGAAGAGGTGAGAGGATTAAAAAGTGCAAATAGGTAGTTACAGAATAGCCATGGGGATATAAATCACAATATAGGAAATGGACCAGCAAAGAAGTTTTACACCCATGACTCACGGACATGAACAATGGTGGGAGTATTTTCTGAGGGAATAGGGGGCACTGGGTGGAATGGGGCAAAGGGGGAAAAATCAGGACAAATGTAATACCATAGTCATAGAATATAATAAAAAAGACGAGTTATCTCACCATACCCAATATACAATGGTAAATGTGATTGAGATCGCTACAGTAAATATCTCAAGGTAGAAAGGAATAGAAGTATGTAAATACTCTGAAACCTTCTGCAGAGACATTGTGTGTATCCTCACTCTGGAGAGGAAGACTATTGATTAGGTCCTGATTTTTTACCCCGAGAGTTGTCCCACTGCCCAATAAGCTTCAAGGGCTTTCTTCTCTGATAGAGGTTCTACTAATATTAGACAAAATAAATTATAAGTCAGAGACTATTGTAAGAGAAAAAGAAATACACTATAAACTGATGAAAGTGTCAATTCATCAAAAAGATATAATAATTTTAAAGATATATGCAACAAACAAATAGAACCTCAAAATATATGAAGCAAAGACTGATGACTTTAAGAGAAGCAAAGTTTCTAGATTAGAAGCAATAAAAGAAGCAATTGTTTCTAATAGTTGGAGACCTCAATACATCACTTTAAATAGTAGATAAAACATCTACACAGATCAGTAAGTAAATAGAGGCCATAAACTACACTAGAAATCAACTATGTCTAATAGTCATGTAAAGAAAACTTGACCCAACAATAGCAGAATACAATTTGTCTCAAGTATATAGAAACATTCTTTGGTACAGACCATATGTTAGTTCACAAAACATTTTTTTAATTTAAAATGGTTGAATTTATACTAAGTACCTTCTATGACCACAATGGAATAAAGCTAGATAGGAATAGAGAAAGAAAATGTACAAATATGTAACAAACAATATACTTCTAAACAACAGTTGGGTCAAAGACAAACCATGGATAATTAGAAAATTCCATATTTTTCAGACCATAAGATGCACCTAGAGTTTACAGGAGGAAAATAGGGAAAAAAATTGAAGCAAAAAGTGTGGTAAAATATTTAATAACATAAATAACATAATACTTCACCAATGTAAATGTATACAGAACTGAACAGCAGCATTAACAACCATTATTCCTCCCAAATTTGGGGGGAGGGTACGTCTTATAGTCTGAAAAATACGGTACATATGAATGAAAATGGTACAATGTACCATAATTTATGGGATGCAGCAAAGGTAATGGACTGTACAAAGTTTATGGATGTGAATGCCTATGTTAGAAAAGAAGAAACACATCGAATCAATAGCCTACCTTTATTGAGGAGCTAGAGAAAAGAAGAGCAACCTAAACCCAAAGCTAGCAAAAGAAAATAAATAAATATTACAAAAAACATAAATCAAGAATAAACATACAGTGAGAAGCAGCAAAACTAAAAGCTGATTCTTTGAACATGTTAACAAAACTGATAGATGACAGATTATATAACCTAAATAAAGTGGAAACATTCCTAGACACACAAATTACCTAAACTAACCCAAAAGGAAATTTAAAAATCTTGGCAAATCTCTAATAAGTAAAGACATTGAATCAGTAATCAAAATCATGTCAACCAAGAGAAGTCCAGGACCAGGTAGATTTAATAAAAAATTTCACCAACCACTGAGAATATTTAAAGAGAAATTAGCAGCAATCTTTCTCAAATCTTTTTAAAAAATGAAGAAGAAACATTTTCTAACTCATTCTATTAGCCTACTAATAACCTGCTATCAAAGCCACAAAAACACACACTACAAGAAAAGAAAATTACAAAGTAATGTTCTTTGTGAGTATAGGTGCAAAAATTCTCAACAAAACTGAATCCTAGCAAACTGAATGCAACAGAATATGAAAAGGATTACATATCATGACTCAGAGGGATTTACCCCAGGAATGCAAGTGTTTTGAAACATAAGAAAAATTTTATAACACAGTACAAAAATAGGGGAGAAAAACACCATGATCATCACAATTGTTATAGAATACAGATATTACCCAAAATCCAACACCCTTTGTAATAAAATCCCTCAGAAAACCAGGAATAGAAGGAACTCCCTCAACATGTTAAAGGACATCTATCTTCTGCCTTTTATTTTCAGAAATTACAGCTTTTTCTTACTTTGAGTTTATCTGTGTACTTATGTTTTTGAATTAAAGTTCAATAAATTATAAAAAATGGTAATTTTTTTGGAGTTCAGGGTAAATAAGCAGTTGTTTCAGAGGAAGATGAACTAACCTGATGCTAGTAGTGGGGATTCTTTTGTTCTCCTTAGTGACTGGTCATTCATGGAAAGATGATATATCATCTAAGCTAAAAACACTCCCTGAAGACAGAAAGTAAGAAGGAGCTGAAAAAGGGAGACAAATGCAAGAGTTCAAGTCAACCCATTATCTTACTTTTTCACCTTTCAGTCTCTGTTCTCAGTCCATTGACTTTCAATCTGCCATTCTCCTTCACCATCCTCAACCTGTGTGTGATTTTCCCACTGCTGGTCAGAACCTTTTATCCTGAGGATGTTTGATCTGGATAGTTGGGAGAGTCCAGTGCCTCAGAGAATGGTGAAGGCAGAGATTTTTGCTGGTCCTGGAACTCAGGCTACCACACTAGAGTGAAATTTGAATTAGGACTTCAAATAAGGTCTATGAAACTGTGTGTCCTCTTGTAATTTTTCTTTAACATGATGATTAACTTTCCAACGGGACAGACAATGTACTCTAAAGTGTTATATTACATCCTTCCAAGCTTAGGTGTGTGTTTCTGTCGTTATTTCTTGAAGATTTTCTTTACACTTATCTAGACTTTTGGCAGATTTCAATTAATAAATGGAAACCAAAAATAACATTGTGGGTCCTGAAAGATTTTTATTAAAGATAATGCTATTGTATTTGCTTTCTTTCTGATGTACATAAGCATAATATTTTGTTTGGCATTTTAGCCTCAGGATTATATTAGATTGAGACTATAAGGATCCCATTTTTAACTTCAAGTAATTGCTTACAGCCAAAACTTTATGAGCAGTTTTTTATGATTTCTTCTCATTAGCCTTGACTTTAATTTGGTCAGCAATTGCCACTCTTCTTTTCTAAAAAAATTCAATAAACCAATATTTATTGAGCAACCCACTCAGTACAGGACAATATTCTCTAAAATGCTATATCAGTTAACAAGACAGACAAAATGTCTGTCTTGAAGGGAGTTTACACTATAGTAATATAGAAGACAATAAACAGACAAACTTATAAATAGAGTGTAATATGTAATGTCAGAAAGTGATAAGTCCTATTAAAAAGTCAGTTTCAGAATAGACTGAGAGCTATTGCCCATGCTGTTTTACATACAGGGTCTCTGAGGAGACAACTGATCAAAGTCCTGCATGAGTGGAGTTAGTGGGTAACACAGATACTTCAATACATTCCAGCTCCTCCAAAAAAAAATCTCAGCTAGGAAGACTGTAATTAATATCTTTGCTTATTTTTGTAAAACCAAATATTTTGGGGCAAATAGAGTTGGAAAGGAGATAGTCATTGGCCAGATCAGAAAAACATAAAACAAGACTGCCATGCTCACCACTATTTATATATCATTTCCAATAATTGTGTGACCTTGAACTATCTCTTTGAATTTCATATTTATTACCTGCAAATTCAACCAAAATTTTGTGTTCATTGTTAGAAGTCAAAGATAGGAATATGAGGTGGTGTTTGGGATGCTGGGTATATTTTTTTATTTGATTTAGGTGATGAGTTACATGGATATGTTTACTTTGTGTATAATTCATGCATTTTATTGCATTTTTGTTACACTTCAATAAAAAGTTTAAAAAGACTATTTAGCAGTGTTCTTATAAAAAAATAAAAAAGATAATCTGTATGTTTATAAAGTGTCAAGCAGGGTACCTGGTTATATTGGTTCCTGTCTCTAACCCCCTTTCTTTCTTCCTTTCTTCCTTTCTTTCTTCCTTCCTTCCTTCCTTCCTTCCTTCCTTCCTTCCTTCCTTCCTTCCTTCCTTCCTTCCTTCCTTCCTTCCTTTCTTTCTTTCTTTCTTTCTTTCTTTCATCTTTTTTCTTTTCTTTTATCTCTCTCTCTTTCTTTCTTTTTTTTTTCCTATACTGGCAGTCTTAGAGATTTCAAAGTCCTTCTTCTAGTTTACCTTTGTCTTCAGAAGAACTGAATATAAAGTAAATAAGTCATATTCTAGAAAAAAGCAAGCAAAAAATGATAATGTGCTCGATGATAATGAAAAGTAACAAAAATTTACCAACAGCCACCAAGCTACCCTAGCCCTTATCTAAACATTCCAGCCTTCCTCTTTCTTGTTTTCTCCAAGATGTTTCTTTCCTTCTCTGAATAGTTTCAATTCATTTCTCAGGTACATTTTTTATTATTTCCACCTTCCTCCAATTATGTTTCCTATACATTATTGGTGAGTTTAAAGAAAAAAATAAAAGAAGACAAAGGAAGAAGTTGGAACACACAGAATCCTTGAAAGCAATGAAGGTTAAGGAAAGACTGCATATTTAGAAGTTAATGTCCATTTTTAATTTTCCTATTTTTTTCTATGCAATTTTCTAATGCAATTTATCAATATTTCTGGAAATCTTATTTAGTGTTTTCATTTCTAACTATTGTAGTAATGCTTTGTGTTTGTTTATATCTTCATACATTTATCATTTCAGTTGAATTTAGAAAAGGTAAAACTAAATGTATGTGATTATGTGACATTTAAAGTGGAAATAGTTTTCTGACATATTTTTATGTTATTAAAAATAAAAAAGTTTTTATATTGTTTGTTGCAATGCTTTATTTTTGAGCTTTTACAATCAGACCTGCACTAACTTTTTTTATAAAGATTTTATTTATTTGTTTTTAGAGATGGAAGGGAGGGAGAAAACTAGAGAGAGAGAAACATCAATGTGCAGTTGCTGGGGGCCATGGCCTGCAACCTAGGCATGTGCCCTGACTGGGAATTGAACCTGCGATGCTTTGCTTCACAGTCCATGCTCAATCCACTGAGCTACACCAGCCAGGGCTTGGACCTACACTAACTTTTGATAAATGAAGAGTTTTTCTTTATCACTTATAATCATCCATCCATATAAGGATTATTTTCTCTCACAATATGAAAGACTCCCCTCAGACAAAATCTGGGTGGCCCACTCTATAAATTTTTAGCTTTATTTCACAAATATTGGTATACTTTTCTCACACCATTGAAATAAATGTTGGTAATTTATATTTTCATATGTTATCTAGGGCAAATTATCTTTTGTACTAAAAAGTTATATTTTTTAATCTTTCTAACTTCCCCTTTCTTCTTTCCTTTGCTTTTAGTACCTGCAACTGTCTTATTTTTTAATTTAGCCACCTTTTCATGTGACTTGTTTGGTGTGTTCACTTTGACTATTTTGGTGTGTTCAAACACCCTTATCAGCGATATAAGACTGAAGGAGTGTGGTCATGAGTTGTGCAATCACAACTACAGAATGCCTTTGACTCGCTTAAACTTGCTTGTTTCAGATCCTCTCCTCACTTGTAAACACCCTCACTTTAAGAAATCAATCAATCCCTGCAAGACTCTCCTTCTTTCGTTATTTTATTTGAATAAATTCTGATTTTACTCCACTAACAGGTAAAAGTATACACTCACTTCCCCTAACATGACACCATTTTAAAATTGTCTGTGTGTTGTTTTTCATGCTATATGGAGTCAATTAGCCTCTGTGTTATTGTAGCACAACAGAATATTTTACTCACTGAAGGAGAGTTTTACAGTTTGAAAGAGACATTGAGATTCAGCACTGTGTTGTGACTGTCCAAGGCCTGACAGGTTCACAGTATTTGTGCTGACAGAAGAATATTTGTGGAGCTGTGGGGATGTCTGGCATGCCTTCACTCAAGGTCAGGCAAGCCATGCGTGCTGCAAGTTGTATGTCTCCCTGCATGTCTCTGCGCGGCATATGTTGTGGTACCCAGCAAGGAGACCCTACATGCTTAAGTACTAGAGGCAAACAAAGCTGGCTTCCAGCCAGAAAATTATATAATGTAGTATAATTCTGCAAATGTGAGCCCACTTCATGTTATAGGGACAGTTTATCAGACTCAGTGTCAAGGATATGAGAACACTACTTGTCAGGCCTCTTCAAGGTTATGGGAACACTGCTTCCCTTAGTTACCCAGACACCTGGGTGAGAAAGCCAGACTGCCTCCACTTACCCTATAAGCACTAAATCTTAATGACATGGGCCAGGACCTGTTAGCCAGACTACCTCCAGGAATATCTCTTGAGGTTGCTTCATATCTTGTGCTTGACAATTCTGACCTAAGTGGGGTCTGAGTCCTAATTTCATTGAACTTCTCAAACCACTTTTTTGTCCCAGAAAAATTAGAATTATCCTGTCAGAGTACTTTTCATTCTCATCAGAAATGTCTACCTAATAATTCTTAATAACATTATGTTCTGGACTAACTTCATATTTGTCTGATCTTGTTTTGTCAAAAGTGTTGTTTGCCTATGACAAAAAAAAGATTTATAGAAAATCATCCCTGAATACTAACAAGTTCCAGGTGTTGTCAGGCCACCATCCCTTAGTATATAAATTGTGTTAAGTCACCATACAAAATCCTTATATGAGTTCTATTGATTTTACCTGGCATTGTTTCCCTGACAGTTAATTTGGGAAGCAAAATCTCTCCCCCTGTCTTCTGGGGATCATGGATTGTTGGGACTCAGGTTACAGGGATAAGAGATAATGAAGTACACAAGAAGCAATTTCAAGAGGGAGTTATAAATTTTCAGTTGCTCCTATTGGAGCCAGGCAGTACACCTGTTTTAGACATATATTCTTAGTATAACAGAAATGTTTCAATATTTAATTTGGAGTTATAATGGTCACTTTGAAATTTTTCAATTAAAGCACAAATATTCACATTAGAAGTAACAAAGAGAAAATCACTTTCTTATTCAATGGCATTTATTTTTTAAATGGTGTAAGAAGATTCTAAATACAATATTGACTCCAAAAGAACATTTTGGCTATAGCTATTCTTAAAAAAAAAACATAAAAATTTAAAGACTATCACACTTATTAAATTGCCACAGTCTTTTATCTCTTAGCATTGTCTTTACCCCACACCACCACATTACCAATTCCCACATCTTATTTTTCTCCGAGATCCCCTTTTCTAGTCCACAATCATTCTTTCCTTTGGTTATGTTCCCAAATCACAATTTTCTTTGAAATTACACTGTCAAAAAAAATAGGACATCAGCCCTGGCTGGCAAATTTTCTGACACATAATTATTAACATTTCTCTGAATTCCTACAGGAGAGACACAAATTTACTGATGGTTTTGGACAGAATTGGGAACCTAAAATCTCAATTTACCCTACCAATTGTAATTACTATCATATAAATAGGTTCTTCTAATTCTAACAACTAGATTAGAAAAAATAAAGGAAAACATGAGTAAAGGTCTCAAAAATAATGTAGATTTTCCTAAGATACAGTGGATAATTTAGGAGCTAAAGAAAGCACATGATGTGGAATAATCATGGCTGATGGATATACATGTTAAGTTTCCAGTGAAGATGATTGGGCTTGAAAACAAGCAAATATCAGATATTTTAGCAACAGATTTTTAATACTCATAGACAACATTACGAGGTATACACATGAGCATATGGAAATTTAGGCAATTATCAGGCTGGTTCCACCAGAATAGGTCTCAATTTACCTTTAGGATATCTTCACTGTAGGAGGCTAAAGAGCCAAGATGGTAGAACTGATTGTCCTCATTAGAGCTTGTAACTTGGCCAAAACCAAGAGAACTTCCATACACACAGAAAATAGCTGGACATTTGCCAATCATTTTGAGATTCTTTAGAAAAACCAAAGCTGAATCTTTGTCTTAAATAGATCCATTCCTCCAAGCTTAAGTCCTTTACTCTTTCTTAGTCTTTACTTCCTGGTTTAAACTCTAATAGATTGAAAATATAAAGCTGAGGAAACACCAGTGATAGATTAACTTTTCTTTCAAGGAGTAAAATTTTGTGACTCATAGGTGAAGATTTTAGAGGTTGAAAGACATATGTATTTTTAATAGTGAGAGGATAAAGAAGACACCGAGGAAGAGAAAAGCCTCTGAGTTAAGATTAAGGATCAGGTTTCATTAATGGAAAATCTGACCTTAGTTTTGCAAAGGAAAAGACCTTAAACTTTTAGGGGCATAATGTGGCCGGCTTAGAGCATGGAGTTAACAAAACAACGAATATGACTTAAAAATTTCTTTTTCATTTAAAAAGTGAAGGATGCTGAGCCATAGAAGGAGATCTCAGATGCCCAAGAGAAACAGGGATCTGAGGCACCAGAATGCAGGGATGAAGAAGCTTCAGAGTCGGAGAGCAAGGCTTCTGAGATGAAAGCGGTAGAGACGACATGCAGTCTGAGAAAAACGGAGCCTGGCTTCAAAACCATGAAACTGTGCTAGTTACTGCCATGATTTTCAGAGCTTTCTTGGTGTCAACACAGTGGATTTGCAAATGACTAAGGAGACAGAAGAAGGAGCAGCCAGGCCCGAAACACAAGGAACTAGTTAGTATACTTTCTCCAACTTCCATTTGGTCTTTCCCACAGTCACTGCCTATCAGCCGCCACATACGTGAAAACCATCGAGGTATAAGTTTTCATTTGTAACCATGCCAAAATTTTAAGAGGAAAAAATGAGAGAAACAAAATTCAGCAAATAAAAGAACTAACACCTAAAGAAACAAAGTTACTACAAGAAACCAAAAACTTGAAACTCTTAGTATCTTTATAAAAATGCAAAAGAAGATTGCAACAACAAAAGATAGCCAACCCATCCTCTTAGGAATCAAAAACTAAAAAGTTTCTCTGATTAGCAGAATGGGAGTAGTTAAAAGATAATTAACAAGATAAAATATCAAATTAAATAATCTTATAATACAAGTGGTTGAATAGAAATAAATAAAAAAGAATTAAAATGTAAAAGTTTCAACATCTGTCTAACTAGAATAGAGAGAAGAAAATAATGAAATTTTCAAAGCTATGAAATAAATTTGAATCTCGAAATTTAAAGTAACTGCAGAGTACCAATTAAGATGGATGTACAGGTACTTACTTCTAAGCACTTCTAGGCATATGTTTATGAAACTTTCAACTTCCAGAAAAAAAAAGAAAATAGAGAGAAGGGAAGAGAAGAAAAGAAAAGAGAAGACAAGAGAAGTAACCTGCAAAGGAACAGGAATCATACTGATAATAAACTTTTCATTAGATACCTAGATGTTAGAAGTAAATGAGCTTATACCAAGTAGCTCTATAGGAGAAAGCTGTAAACCTGGAATCCTATACTGAGCCAATGAACATCCAATCCTAAAGACAAAAAAATGAAAGAAGATAAAGTTTATAGACATTACAAAGATGCTGGTAAAAGTTGAATAGATTTATTCATACTATAAAGGTAACCATAAAAGCTTATATAGGAACAAAATTTTTATTCAAAAAGAGAAAAACATAAATGTCAATATAACTAAAGATAAGAAAGTATAAATAGGCAAGCAATAGGAAAATACATAAAGCCTTTTATAGAGTCCAAAATTGGCCTAAAAATGATTCTAAGAAAGGTCTATATATAAATTACAGGTAGGTAATATCTAGTGCTCTTTGATGGCTGAGTGAGTGCTAGAGCATTTCAAGGTAACTTTGTTAAATTCTAACATGAAATCGTCCACACAACAGAGGTAAATTGTCACCATTTTTAACTCACACTAGTAGGTAATTGAAATAAAATCCCTAAGACAGTCTTTAGCCATAGTTTACCAGCCAAGAATTTAGGTAAAACTATAGCACAAAGTATGCGTGAGAACCCAAATCAGTTCTCATTTAAACACATCAAAAGACCTTTATATAATTACTCCTGCCAGAAGATTGTTACTGTGTTCCGATTGTTGGATATTTTTAAGGTTAGGACACAGCCTTTTTATATTAAAGAGTTGTGTCTTACTGGCACAGAATAGCTATGAGTTTTGTGTTTCCTATTGGGGATCCCAAACTGTTTTCCTAGTAATAAATGTGTTCATTTTGCTGAGATTGCCATGAAATAGTTCAGCAATGCATTGACACACAAAACTCCGCTGTTCAAAACATAATCAATGTCATGCAAAAAATAAATAAACAAAATTCTAAGTTACCCACGCTTTCAGAAACAAATGAACTTTTCTGGTCAAAGTTCCTGCCCTTGACTTTAAGGGCCATAACACCAATTTCTTTGGAGTGCATTAATTTTTTTTTCATGTAGTCACCTTATTGGTGACTACAGAGCAGTTGTTAAAGATTTTCAGATACATAAGAACCCCACATTTTCTGTGAACTATATCCCATTGATTTGTACTCAGAGATTTAAAAATGAAACCAGCATAAACTAGTCAGGAAAACTACCCAAAGATGTCATTAACTCAATCTTATGCACACCATCCAAACAGTGATTCTTATAATAAAAATTGTAAAACAGGAAAATATGGTATTTCCATTAATCTTAGTCAAAATTAGAAACAATAATTCTACCATTCTCAAGAATTGACAGACAAGTTTAAACTCTTTGGAACAAGTGAAAACGAATATTTCTATAACTTTAGATTTTCTGTTAGCTAGACACAGCACTGTATATACTATTGGCAAAACTTTTTGTTATACTTGGTATGTTAGTCTGTTTGGGCTGTCATAACAAAATAACACAGACTGGGTGACTTAAACAGGGTACAATTAATTTTTCAAGAGCTGAATACTTCTGGACATCCAAGATCAAGATGACAGCAGATCTGTTTTCTAGTGAAGCCTCTCTTCCTGGCTTGCAGATGGCCACTCTTACTGTGTCCTCACATGGCCTTTCCTTTGAGGAACTTGAAAGGACTAACACAGATTATTTTGTACTGAGGAGTAGGATGCTGTACCAAATACCTAAAATATAGAGAAGTGGCTTTGGATCTGGGTAAAGGGTAGAGACTGGAAATGTTTTGATGTGAATTCTAAAAAAAGCCTAGATTGACTTGCAGTGCCTGTTGTTAGAAGGGAAAATGGAGACAACTATATTAGAACATCAATTAAAAAAAGTTTAAAAAATGCATATCAAACAATTCATTTTGTGGATCTTATTTGTATTCCAGTTTAAACGTAGTAACTGTAATAAAAAAATTTGTGAAACAAAGCAAAAAAAGAACATAAAAGTTGATTCTGGTGAAAGCTTAGAAAAAAAGTAGAGAGCTATAGATAAGGATTTTGTCGCCTTAGAAAATACATATATCATAATGAACAGATGTTGGTTTAAATACGAACAGTGAAGTTTCTTCTGGTGATATCTCAGATGGAATAAGAAACATGTTATAGGAAACTGGATGAAAGGCAACCTTTTTATAATTGTGTTCTGGTGATTGGGCAAAGTAGAATTTGGTTGTGATGAACTTGGATATTTAGCTGCAAAGATTTCAAAAAGTTTTGAAAGTGATTTCTCTTTACTACTAATAGTAAAATGCAAGAGGTGAGAGATATGTAAATAGAAAGAATTGTTAAGCCAAAGGAACCAAAACTTGAAGGTTTGGAAAATTTTCAGCCTATCAATATTTCAGAAATTAAGAAAGTGCATTCTGGAAAGAATACCAAAGTTACTGCTGGACAATAGTTTCATAAGGAGATCACCCACAGATTTTATCACCCATCTTGGTTGAGCAGGAAAAAGATGTAATTATACCAGTAGAAGTACCTCCAACTGAAACTAAAGGAGCAGGTAAAATGAAACAGCCCGAATCCAGGCTTTGATCTGCCATACGCAGGGCACCTCCCACTGCTGCTGCTCCTGATGCCTGGGGCCCAGGAACCAGGCACCACTGCAGCCCATCCTCCCTGGTCTCTGCTGCTCTGTTCCACTCCTCCTAGGCCTGGAATTATTATGGTGAGACAATGAGTCCTGGACCATCTCCTTGGAATTTCTCCCTAGACCCCTGCCTTAGACAATGGTGCCAGCAAGTGTACCTGTACCCTCCATCCCAAACACAGTCTAGTTCCACATGCCACCGAATAACTCTTCCCATGGGACAGAAGGACTGAAATGAGTACCACAGGCCTATCAATAAGGGAGTTCCAACCACAGAATGTTTTGTGACTTACTTTATGCTTGCTTCTTCACCCAGAATTTCTCTTCTCTTGTAATGATTCTTGTCTTAAAAAATTAAGCAATCCAAAGACACTCTAGTTCTGTAATTATGCCCTATGACTTCTGAGCCCCCAAAAATAAAAAAAAAGAAATGAATAAAAATATATCCATATCCTCTAAATAGAAACCTTTTTGGATTTGTCTTTGTAGTATTCCAAGTTGCTATGTTAATTAACACAACATGTTTTTTTTTTTTAATTTGAAATGATTTCCATTTTCAAAAAAGATAGCTTTGGGTTTAGTCATCATTTCTACTGTCGCCCTCACTCTTGTGCCAATCCATTCAAATATGATTTTAACATTATTAATTTATTCTACATTATTCATTTTCTTATTTTGAAATGTTTTAGTTTAATGCCTATGCTGTTTATACATTGTATTTAGAGAACACAGTTTCTATTATCTCTATTTTTTGCAGTTTATATACATTATAGCCTAGTATATATTTTGTAAATGTTTGATGATTTAAAATAAACTTGTCTGGCAATCACTCATTCATATATGTGTGTTATCTATATAATCTGTCTTTTAAAAAGTGTGGTAAGATCTGCAAAACATTGCATTTTATTTTTTTAATTTTTAATTTTTAAATTTAATGATTATTGTATTTTTCCATTATTATTTAACCTCCTATACCCTCGTCCCCCAGCAACCACCACATTGTTGTCCGTGTCTATGAGTCCTTTTTCTTTTTTTCTCAATTTGTCTACCCCTACCCTCATATCATATTTTTAAGTAAAGTTTCATAAAGTTATGAGCATTGGAAGACAGGAATCTCTTTGACCAGTTTAATTTTTTATTGAATTTGATTGTGCTGCAGGTCTGTTTTGTTTTTTTTTAGTACACTTAGCTAAAATATCTTTGCATATATGTAAAGACGCCTTTCATTTCTTCTTCTTGTCCCATTTGTTGGCATACAGTTGTTAATAATAAAAATTATTTTATAAAGATTAAGATATGACTCATTTATTTTTTGTTTTTAAATATAGAAGACCAAAATGAGAAATTAATGAGGTTCAAATATTATGGGTAACCAAAAGACACACTAGAAACCATACTTGAGAATCAGAGTTGAGTTAAAGTAACTGAACCTTATATTCACATTAGGCTTAATCTTGTTGACATTCTGCCATATTCACCTTCAAATTCAGTCTGTCACAAACCACACTGAAATTTGGATATTGATAATTACATATCATTTTGCTCCCAATTCTCTTCTTCCACCCTTCAGGGACATTTTTAACAATGGTTTATGTCTGATAGGGACTGAATATTTGTGTTCCCTAACAAATTTATAGGTTGAAGCTCTTACTACCAATATGGTGATATTGGAGGTAGGGCCATTTGGGGGATAATGAGTTTAAATGAGGTCATGAGGACAAAGCTGGAATGTTGGAATTAGTGCTCTTACAACAGGAGAAAGAGATATGAGATTGATCTGCATGCCTGAACCAAGGAAACACCTTTTGAGGATAAATCCAGAAAGTGAATCCTCACCAAGAGCACTACCATGCACCCTGACCTTGGACTTCTAGCCTCCAGAACCATAAGAAATATTTGTTGTTCAAACTACCCAGTCTATGGAATTTTGTTATAGCAGCATGAACTAAGAAAATGCCTAATGTGACTTTTCAGATACACAATGTCAGCATTGTCAATATCCTTATTATACACTTCAAAGAGCATATAACAAGCATTTTAAAATATTAGCCTTTCATAAATAAATTTTCCTTAACTGAAGGCTATTTAAAATCTATTACTTCTTGTTAAAAGATGGTATTTCTTGGACTTTTTTTGTAATGTGAATAAATCTGGAGTGGCATCTCTTTATACTACAATAACTATTAATACATTAGCTTATCAGATTCCTTAGCTGTCATCTGAAAATCTGAAATTTTTCTCGCTGGAACATGTGAAAGGGTATAAATGCTTTATACTGAGTGGAAGCATGGCCACATAAATATTACTTAAGAAGAAAAACATTTTTTGAAGATTGTGAAAACCCTGTCACTTGTTTTATTTCTGGAGAAGGGTAAAGGGAGGAAATATGCAGTTGAATTTGAGGGGCAGCTAAATTGGAAGTAACAGTAGCAACAATTCTATGCCTCTAAGATTGCTCTGATTCATAGGTAATGCTTAAACTTCCTTGTTTGGACATTTGGGAGTCTAATTTCTCCCTAGAGAAAGATCATTAATTTTTATTGAGATAAAAGAGTAAAGAACAGACTTAACACCACATTGTGTTTAATGTAGCAAATAGGGCCAGATTTCTCTTTTCAAATAAAAATTTTACATTAAAATATCTTTAGAAGTCATAGTTGTTTTTCCTCTTGATTCAACCCTTCTTCTCCCCCTCACAGAGCCCCAGGAACCTGAAGGGCATGTCTATCTCTAAAGAAATATACCATCCAGCCACTCCTTCCACATGGAAACCTGATAACCAATGGGCTGGTCTAACTCAGCCTGTCTTCAGGAACAGGAAATAGTGACTATGTTATTGGGAGAATGAGTACTGAGGATGCTATCAATCAAACACTGTGTGCTGGGTCCAGTACAACTTGCACACCCACGTCACTGCACAGTTTCCAACTACCGTGGACATGAGAGTCTTGGAACATCTGTCTCACTGGATGATGTTGTATGTCTGTGCTCACATTGCTCATAAACAGGGTGAATATCATTCTCATAAAATTTGGAATAAAGATGAAATTGAAGGTGGTGACATGCATGGGGCAGCAGTCCTGGCCAGGGTTGATGTGAAGACCTTTGTACTGAGCAGGAGGCTGGCTATATTCCCTGTCCCACACCCTATCTCAGTGCATTTGCTTTATAATACAGAACACTGTGTTTTATACTTGAAGTTGAATTCCCACATTGGTTCCTGTCTATTCTCAACAATCTTTCTGAAGCAAAAAAGCAAGCATTTGGAATTCTTTAATGTGCTGGGCATGCTTTCTGGATTGCCTAGGTTTTTGGAGGTTCGAGCAGCAAAGTGCTCATACATAAGGTACAGAGATTGGATCACACATGCTAGGAGGCAGTGCAGCTTCTCCAAGGACTTTGGTCACAGGCACAAAGGCATCTAATGTGTAGTACCTGAAACACAACACATTACTCCTACCGATTGTGGCCTGTCTGTCCTGATCCACATCAGTCTCCTATGACTCTAGGTTTCTGCATGAGTTTACTGGTAGCAGTTAGCTTGTCCCCAGTTCTCTATTTCATACTTAAATTACGACCTCCTTCACTTCTCAGCTACTTTTGCTTCTTTGCTATGTGAAATCCAATCTATATACCTTATTATCTGTACTTCTCCATCCTTATATTTTTCTACTATTTCTTAATTGTTGACACTATTATAAATGTCCTCTTTTTCTCACCTTTAGCTCACCTTCACGCAACCCTGCATGCAACCCTGGTGCCCGTTCACTCTGGCTGTCACTTCACTGTTGTCTGTGTGTATGGATTATGCATATATATGTTCTTTAGTTAATCTCATCATCTTCTTTCATCCAGTCCCTCTCTCCCTTCCCCTCTGGCAGCTATTGGTCTGTTCCATTTGTCTAAGCCTCCATTTCTATTTTGTTCATCAGTTTATTGTATTCATTAGATTCCATGTATAACTGAGATCATATGGTACTTGTCTTTCACTGACTGGCTTATTTCACTTAGAAAAATAATCTCCAGGTCCATCCATGCTCTTGCAGCAGGTAAAAGTTCCATTTTTGATGGCCATGTAGTATTCCATTGTGTAAATGTACCACAGCATTATTATCCACTCACCCACTGTTGGGAACTTGGGCTGTTTCCAGATCTTGGCTATTTGAAATAATGCTGCTATGAATTTAGAGGTGCCTATATTCTTTCAAATTGGTGTTTTTATATTCTTAGGATATATTCTCAGAAGTGAGATCACTGGGCCAAAAGGCAGTTCTGTTTTTAATTTTTTGAGGAGATTTCTAATTTTCATTATTTCACTCTAAAAAAGAGTAAATCTTTGCAATGTACTTCAGACCCTGTTATGGGGAAGAGCCACCAGGTTCTCTGGTCACATGTCTCAGAGCATTCCTTCCTCCCTCACTGAGTTCATAATCTTCACTACACGCTGCACCCAGTATCAAGAGGTAGCACTTTGGACTTTCAGCCAAGATGGAGGCGTAGGTAGAAACACTGTTCCTCCTTGCACAACCAAAATAAGAACAACAATTTAGAAATAAAATAACAACCAGAACTGACAGAAAATTGAACTGTATGGAAATCTGACAACCAAGGAGTTTAAATAGACACATTCATCCAGACCGGTAGGAGGGACAGTCAGGTGGCCAGGCGGAGAGGGGTCACAGCAAAAAAAGCAGTGGCACCAGGTATGCAAGGCAGCATCTGACAAACGCGAGGTGAGCAAGTCTGCAATGGGAGGACCCTGGTCATGGGGTGGCAATGGGAAGACCAAGTGAGACAGCAATCAGCAAGCAAGGTATCTGGCTGACCGAGCAATTCCACATTTGTGTGCAGATAAATAGGCAAAACTAGGGAGTGAGACAGACCGTGCAACCCAGGGTACCAGCGTGGGGAAATAAAGCCTCAAAACACCAATTGAAAACACCTGTGAGAGTTGAGGTGGCAGTGGGAGAAACAAAAAAAATGCACAGGGAACCAATAGTGTTGGGAAGAAACTGGGACCCAAATCAATGGAGTGGACCAGAAGGAAGAAAGGAACAACCAAACAGAAAAGAATGAAGAAACAAGAATTCTAAAAAATGAGGAGAGGCTTAGGAACCTCCAAGACATCTTTAAATGGTCCAACATCTGAATTATAGGGGTACCAGAAAGGGAAGAGGAAGAACAAGTGGAAAACTTATTTGAACAAATAATAAAGGAGAAATTTCCCAAGCTGGCAAAGGAAATAAACTTCCAGGAAGTCCAGGAAGCTCAGAGAATCCCAAAGAAGTTGGACCCAAGAAAGCACATACCAAGGTACATCATAATTACATTACCCAAGATTAAAATTAAGGAGAGAGTCCTAGAAGCAGCAAGAGACAAGGGGACAGTTACCTACAAAGGAATTCCCATCAGACTGTCAGCTGATTTCTCAAAGGAGACCTTACAGGCAAGAAGGGACTGGCAAGAAGTATTCCAAGTCATGAAAGGCAAGGACCTACATCCAAGATTGCTCTATCCAGCAAAGCTTTCATTTAGAATGGAAGGGCAGATAAAGTGCTTCTCAGACAAGGCCAAGTTAAAGGAGTCATCATCACCAAGCCCTTATTATATGAAATGTTAAAGGGATTTATCTAAGAAAAAGAAGAAAAAAAAAACATGTATAGTAAAATGACAGCAAACTCACAATTATTAACAACCGCATCTAAAACAGAAACAAAAGCAAACAACTAGAACAGGAACAGAACCACAGAAATGGAGATCACATGGAGGGTTAGCTACAGGAGAATGGGAGGAGGAGAGAGGGGGGGAAAGGTACAGAGAATAAGTAGCATAGATGGTAGAAAATAGACAGGGGGAGGGCAAGAATAGTATGAGAAATGTAGAAACTAAAGAACTTATGACAAATGGACATGACCTAAAGGGGAGGAATGTGGGTGGGAGAGGGTGTTCAGGGTGGAGGGGAATGAAGGGGGGAAATGGCATAGCATAATCTGTAATAGCATAATCAATAAAATAAAATTTAAAAAAGAGGTAGCACTCTTACTAAGCCCATCGTTCACCCTTTGTTCTCCACTACACTAGGTGTAGGGCAGCATAAATACACAAACTATATGATACTACAAGATGACTAGCAAATCTATGAAACTAACGCAGTTGGAAAAGCAAACAGATGGGCATCTGTAACTTTTGAAAATTCTAGCTAACATAACCACCTGAGGAAAAGTCAGACAGTTTTCCTGAAACCTGAAGCAAGACTTTTTACAGCAAATGAATATTGGATCAGAAGAAGAGACAACCACAGGGGCTGAAGGAGTCCAAAGCCAGGTTCTCTGGGAGCAGCGGGACAGCTCTGCCTTACTCCTTGACCATGCCACTCCTCAGGCCGCAGCTCGCATGATGGAAGAAAAGCATGCTGACATCCTCGGCACACTATGGAGATGAACAATGCTTCAGTCTATTACATATTTAAAGGATTTGTTTACATGATCTCCAAAACAAACTGTAAGACTATGCTAAAGTCATACAAAGGTGTGTGTGTGTGTGTGTGTGTGTGTGTTAATTCAAACAAGCATTGCTAAGACGCACAGCAAAGTATGTAGATACTGCGTATGTAGGTATTCTGTCACAGGAAGGAAGTGAAGATTTGGACACTACAGTGCAGTCTACCACAGTCTCCCTCAGTGTTCACAAGTGTTAACTTCCCTGACATTTGCAAATTCCTCATCACAACCAACACATATCAATAATGTTCATGTCATCCAATAACTGCATGGATCTCAACATTAAGAAGCTCATGCTCTATATTACGTCTATATGCAGTTCTTTCAAAAACCTTTGAAGTAAGAAGACAATTTATCTGTCTTCCATACCCCAAGTAAAACAGGGACAGGAAAAACAGGTACAAGCCCATTTGGAAAGGATACAAGGAGGTACATAGAAGACTAGTTCCTAACAATTCTGAAATCCTTTGGGGCAATGGTTGAAATGTTGCTCTACCCAGAGCTGTAGAAATGTGTCTTGATTAAGCCTCTATTTAGGCTTCTTGTGAATAGGTCCCAAAAACTCTTTGCTGTGCCCTATCAGGCCATGCTTGTTATATGTTGTGGTCATCAATTACACATAATTACCTCAATGTACTCACTTGTACCTTAGAAAAGAGCTTTCCTTGATAGCAGATAGTTTTCTTTTGGAGGACTAGCTACAAAAAGGGTGTGTGTGTGTGTGTGTGTGTATGAATTATAATAAACCTGTTAACATATTTACTTTCTCATAAATTATCAGAAAAATGCAAACAAACCAAAAACATAAAAAAGTGATAACATTCTCACCTATCTATTTGTTTATATCTGGTAGTTTATATCAGGGTCAAAAGTAGTTTATATCTGGTATTGTAGAATTTGCAGGGAAACTGTCACTTACATAGTTGATGAGAGTATAAACTGTTCAACTCAGACAGCAATGTGTCAATGTCTATAATAAACAGTATGTATCCTCTGAATATTTGCTGAGAATTTATCTACTGGACATGGAATCAAAAAATGTCAAATTATATATGTGAAGACTTGATTGTATCATATCGCAATGACAAAAATTTTTAAAATAATCAACACTTCCATTAATATATAACTCTCTAAATATTGTGTGTTACCTACAGCAGAAACCTCTGCAATTATTGAAAGGAATGAAGGAGATCAGTATTTACAGATATGAGAATATGTCTGAGATACATTCTTAAGTGAAAAAAAGTGAACAATGTATAGTGGGCTAACAATTCCTTTTATGTATTAAAAATATGTTCAGGTACTGTTTTTTATTGACAAATACATACCATACCCATACACACCCCCACACACATTTTCTTTTTTTCCAATAGAAAGATACAAACAAACAAGTTAACAAAGTT
>PVIA01006298.1:54089-99748 GCA_004024845.1 Tonatia bakeri | reverse complement strand
GCATCCCAGGCATGTGCCCTGACTGGGAATTGAACCCACAACCCTTTAATTCGCAGGCCAGTGCTCAATCCGCTGAGCTACACCAGCTACAGTGAAACCACCCCTCTTATTTTAGGTCATCCTCCATCCTTTGCTGTAATGTACAAGCTACAGCCTTGCCTATGCCCCTTCCCCAAGCCCACTTCAGCTTTTTCAAGGCAAAGTGGCAGGCGTGTTGTACTATTTATATACATCCTGACCGCTGCACCTGTGTACAATTGTGCTAACAGTTTTACCAGGTTCTTATCTTTGTTCTTATTGGGTCACTTACAACGTTTTTTCATATTTTGAGTGTAATGCCCTTCACCCATTTTCCCTACAAACCTGGTATTTTTAAAACGAAACTTTGAAATCATGCCACAATTTCAAGAGCGCATATGTTGCATTACAGCAGAACTGGCTGTGTCTATCTTCTAAATCTTCCCCAGCATAAGACAAAGATGTCAGTGCCAAGCTTCTATAAGGGAATATAGAGCAGAGAGACAGGCTGGGGTGGCCTAGTACAGCTCTCCGGAGGAGCCGTGACAATGTTTACGAGCAAGACTCGCTCACCCCTCAGAGCAGGATGGCGGACTGCACAGGTGGGGAACTCTGTGATGAGGGTGAAGGAGAAAGCTCTGGGAGCTCCAGAGAGGACACTGTGCCACCGGCTGGCCAGCTGGTCCCCAGACTAGTTTCTCTCATTCATGAAACCCATAGACTACAGCGTCTCGTGTCTTTAGACCCACCTCAGAACGAGTTCCCACTGATGGGTGACAGCAGAGGTGATACTTGTGCCTTCTGGTCTGCTCTGTGCTCCTTTCACAATCGGCCTGCTTCACACAGACAAGCACGATGTCTCAGAGATGCAAATTAAAGATGATGGATCCCCGACACAGAAGGAACTTAGGTCCCCAACCATGCCTTGGTGGGTATCTTATAACAATAAGACATAAGCCATTTTGGTTCTCGAGACACTACACATTTTGCATTATTTTGATGCTGCAACTTCACCTTCACTTAATAAATCTAGATGGGCTGGCCAACAGAGCCTGCCTGGGCCCCTGTGTCCTGCTCCAGCTGAAAGGTTCACCGGCCAACGCAGGGGCATTTGCAGGGGGGGTTCAAGAAGTCTGTGCGCTTTCTGTGCAAATACAAGGGTTATAAGACAGTCTCTGTTTTTAAGGAGATCCCAGGCTAATAAGGAGAGGGAGATACCTGAGTGGCTACAAAAGACAGTTACAGAACCCGTAGTCCCTCTCCTAGGGATGTGCACAATAGGAATACGTCTACACAACCAAAAGAAGGCACAAGAATGATCGGGATCGCTCTGTTCAATGTTAAAACTGGAAACTCACCAAACAGCTAGCAACAGCAGAACAGATAAACAAATACATTGGAAATTTTCCTGCAATGAAATACTATACAGCAATGAGAACAGACGCTCTACAAGTGCGCAAAAACATAGATAAGTCTTGTGAATTTACTGAGCGACAAAAGCCAGACACATCCATATGATTCCAGTCTTTTAAAATTTTTATTTATTTATAAAAATGTTATTTATTTATTTTTAGAGAGGGGAAGGGAGGGAGAAAGAGAAGGAAAGAAACATCAATGTGTGGTTGCCTCTCACGCACCCCTTACTGGGGACCTGGCCCACAACCCAGGCATATGTCCTGACTAGGAATTGAACCTGTGGCCCTTTGGTTCGCAGGCTGGCACTCAATCCACTGAGCCCCACCAGTCAGGGCTGCTTCCATTCTTAAAGACTGTTACCAGAGAGGAACAAAGCTTCCCTTTGCTGGCTGAACTTTAAAATAAATTCTGGGCAAGACTTCTCTTTGGCTCAGCTTGCCTCAGAGGGCTGATGATCAGCAGCCACACAGGTATATTAAAGTTAGCATGGGGGAGAAGAAGTACCCAGACGGAGAGAAGCTATGTACCAAGAAGAGGAAAGAGTTCCCAGGAGGAGGGAGTGGCAATCACACATTCATGACCCTCATGTTTTTCTAACATTGGCTGCAATTTATTTGCCTGGGGTGGGAGGCGTCATGAAACTGCCCCAGAGGGCTGCAATTGACAGGAATAAAACATGGAAAAGAATAACATAGAAGAGGACCTGTTTGTATCCAAATCAATATTATTTTGTGAAACTTCGGTCTTAATTATGTGTGTGTAGTATATGTATGCACTGAGTGACAATGAAAAACAAATTCCTTTTATAAAAATTTTGTTAAAGATATTATTTATTTATTTTTAGAGACAGGGAAAGGGATGAAAAGAGGGAGAGAAACATAAGTGTGTGGTTGCCTCTCACGCGCCCCCTATTGGAGACCTGGCCCGTAACCCAGGCACATGTCCTGACTGGGAAATGAACCAGCGACCCGTTGGTTTGCAGGCCAGCACTCAATCCACTGAGCCACACCAGCCAGGGTGAAAAACAAATTTCTTACTGGGGGTTTTGGGTTTAAAAAAATCAGAGTACTGAAATACTGTAGGGAATTATCAAACATCACATGTGTTTAACATGTAAGCATGCACACCTACCCCTTCATGGGAATATTTAATAACATTTCACATCTATTCCCATGTTTTTACTTAATGTGATTATGGCTATAGATACTTAAAAAAATACAGCAGACATTTTCATTATAAATTATCACAGCATATTCGACCAATGAAAAATGGTTAGAAATGAGAAATGCACACTTGTAAACTTCTTTTCTGTGACAACCTAGTGCCTAATAAATTAATTGGTCTTATCATAAACACCAAGAAAATCAATTTTAAGTTACTTGATTGTTTATAATTATTTTTTACCACTTACTTTCAATCACGTGATTAATAGGTTCTTGTTAGAAATCATTTGCTCATTACAGATCAGCATGAGAGAAAAGACCTTTTCCGTGTACATAAACTCCCATTGTGCCGCATGTGGAGCATGCGGAAGCACATTTCCCACGCGTGAAATGTGCTTCCTGGCCCGATGAGCTGCTCATCAGGGCAACCACTGCCACCAGCTGATGAATCAGTCCCTAATTATCAGGTAGCCATGTAACCATCATTTTCTGGAGATCAAATTAGCAAATCCTCTCTGCTCTCCAGAGCAGGCCTTCTTGGTTTTCTAACCAACAGTTATTTCCTCTCCTTCTTTCCTCCCAGTCCCAGGTTAGCAGAGATATCCGATGGGCTGGGGTGAGAAAGGGGTAGCAGGAGCCAAGGCCCTCTCCCACACTAGAAACTGAGTCCGAATTAATAACATAAGCCAGGGTTTGCCACTGTGGGCATACCACTGCTATTTTGAGTGGGACAAGTTTTCATTATGCAGAACAATTTTGCTCACATTAGGATGCTTCACATCCCTGATGTATTCCCAATATATGCCCCTAGGACTCCTGCCCCCAACATTATAAACAACTAGAACACTAAGGGGCCCATTGCCCAGCATCTGCCCCAGGGTTGAGAACCACTGGTCCCCCAAACCTGGAACCAGCAAACTTTTTCTATAAAGGGCCAGACAGCAAGCATTTTTTAAACTTTATTTTAATTATTGTTCAAGTACACATTTCTGTCCATTACTCCCATTCCAGTCCACACACCCATCCCTCCCTACCTTCCTGCCATTTCCACCCCCACCCCCTAGTTTTTGTCCATGTGTCCTTTATACTTGTTCCTGTAAACCTTCCCCTTTTCCCCCTGAAATTCCCTCCCCTCTCCCCTCTGGTCAGACAGTAAGCATTTTAAGCTTTGTGGGGCCATCTGATCTCTGTTGCAACTACTCATCTCAGTGGTTATGGTGGTTACGATGCAACGGTAGCCATAAATCATATATAAATGACTGGCCGTGACTCTGTTCTCATGAAACTTTATTTACAAAAATAGGTGGTGGGCTATACTTGATCATTTGCCTATATCTGCAAGTCAAAACCAGCCATGACTCCCCTCACCAGGTAGACTTAAGAAAGACATGAGACAGCAGGAGAATTCTGGACAATGCAAGGTCCAGGGACTCTGCTGTGAGGTTTCTGGAAAAGTTGTTCACACTCCCAAAAAGGGAGACGGAGAAGGAACACATCCCGCTCCCCTTTCCTCGTCTTTGGTCTTTGCTTAAAGACAGGACAGCTGGAGCTACTGCAGTCATTTCCTGTCCACAAGAGGCAGGATCTACGTGCCGAGAGGGTACTCGAAAAAGATGACAAAACCCAGAGCTCCTCAATCCAGTTAATTTTACCTAAAGTGGCCCTACCTCTGTATTTCTTAGATAAGAGAATAACTTGCCCTCCTCTTAAGCTGTTTGTTGCTGTGCTTTCTACTTATTGCTGCTGATAGTATCCCATAAAATACACCTTCATTTTGATCACAACGCTAAGGGTTATATAATTCAGCCAGAATATGAGCATGGCGTTAAGATGGGCACTTGATAGCCACCGCCAAATTTCAAGTGTTTGTTCTGCAAACCACGGCCTTGCTGCTGTTCTTTAAGTACAGCTTTCAATAACACTAGAGAGAATATTGAAGAAGAACAACATGCTCATTGCTTTCTCAACTGCTTTTCCCTTCTTCCTCCATGCTATGAGAACCTTGGTTCTGAGTGTGGGGATCTCGGGGACGGTGAGTCAGAAGTGCACATCTCCGGGCCCTTTGCTAGCTAGCTGTGACCACGTGGCCCATTCTAGTCAAGGAGACTCTAAGGCAAGATTCTCAGCTTCTGCAAAAGGTGTTCCTCCATGATTAAAAAAATAAAGAGTCACCCAAGAAAAATCCCCACAGTACTCTGCCAACCCATTTTCTGCCTCTGAGTCCAATCATATGATGATCTGATGCCTACAGCGGTGGAGCCGTGGCAACCAGTTTACGCCCGCAAGGTAACGAGCAACAAGTTGGCGGATGAGAAAGAAGGAAAAAGTCTGAGTCAACGCAGCCTCATCAGGAAGAACCTACCTCTAGGACTGCACAGATCAATCTGTTGTTAGCCAAGTACTCCTTTACCTGCGGCAAAAGTATGCTGATACACTCATAATGAGAAAGCATAGTAAAGGACGACATTTTAACCCTAAAGCATACAAGCTATTTAGGTTACCATGAACTAATCTAAGGTGTATAGGTGTCCCTAAATAAACTGTCCCTTCTGTAGTGGAGTTTTGATATCCTCTTCCTAGGAATTAGACATAATAGACGATAACCTTGGAGGAGGAGCCTGAGGAGCCACATCCTGTGCTATGCCTTCCACACTGTTGAGCAAGCCTACTTTCCCCGTATGGTGTCTACGCTTCCCTTCAAAGCATCCACCACCCAGCCAAGCAGCAAGTGGACAAAGGGGAAACAGGTTATCGGCCTTTTGCTCTGAATGCTTTACTCCATAGCAAGGAGGGGTTATTACATCTTCTTTATGGGCAAGAAAGCGAGCACGGCAGGAGAATATAAACATTTACAACCTAATTCCTATTCATGTTGCTTAAAATCTATTTGAGAAGAGAAAGAATTGTTCACAGTAGGCACATTTAGAGGAGAGAGAATTTTCTCTGAGTGCAAAGTGTCCATTTATGCGGAATTTCAAAAAGCCAGAAAGATAAAAATATTGATATATCTGTATCCATACATTCATTTGAAGAACCACTTGATGACATTTGATGACACAGCACAGGGGTTAGGAAACTTTCTGGGGGCAGACATTTTAGCCTTTGTGGGTCACCTGGTCTCTGTAGCAACCACTCAACTCTCCCATTGTATAGAGAAAGCCCTGGACAATACAGAATGGGTGTGGCCATGCTAATAAAACTTTATTTATGGACACTTACATTTGAATTTCATATAATTTTCATATGTCATGAAATATTATTCTTTGATTTTGAGGAATTATATAAAAATGGAAAAAGCAGCCCTGGCTGGTGTGGCTCAATGGATTGAGTACCAGCCTGTGAACTGAAAGGTCACCAGTTCGATTCCCAGTCAGGGTACATGCCTGGGTTTCGGGCCACATTCCCAGGTGGGGGCATGTGAGAGGCAACCGATCACTGTATCTCTCACACACTGATGTTTGTCTCCCGCTCTTTCTCCCTCCCTTCACCTCTCTCTAAAAGTAAATAAATAAAATATTGAAAAAAATGGAAAAACCATTTTTAGTTTTATAGAAACCCAGGCAACAGGTTGGAATTGGTTCACAGGCTGCAGTCTGCCAACCCCTGATCCCTGGCCTAGGACACAGGACAAACTTTGAAATGATCTCTAGGGCAGCATTAAAACTCAGAATTATACCCAGTATAATTTCATGCATGTATCTTCTTGTGTTCAGATGATGTTTAAAAAATGTTAGCATATACCTATAAGAGCTAGACTACGTAATTAAATACATCACTCTAGTCTGGATAAATGGAAATTTGAGTCACACAGGACCACAGCGGCACTACAGCAAGACAAACTAAAGGATTAACCAGTAGAGAAGGATTAGACACTTTATTGCCTCCCATGTGCATTTCATCGGCTTAGTTAAATAGCACTCTATTCTTCAGGCTGTGGCCACGAGCCCAACAGCAAAGCCAAATTAGGAACTGATGGCATCAGAATCAAATTACAGTCCGAAAGGAAACATCCATCAATATACCCCCAGAATGTGGTTCTCAAAAGAACACAAAATCGTTCCCTTTAATGAATGGAAAACTATCAGAGGATAAGAGTTTTAAGACTGCTGCAAAAAAAATTGATAAAATTTAACTTTCAATAACCATATGCATTCCTTTTTGAGGGTGGGGACAAAAAGAAAATGATTTTTTTATGTTTATATTCCTATTAGAGAAAGCCTGATCTAGATATAAAAACTGAAGGAATTTTGCTTCTATACAAAAGAGTACCCAGCTCTATACAAAAAGTAAGAGATCATTTTTATAATAATACGCTCTCCCAGCTTTATCTTAATTTGCTAATAAAAATTACCATTAAAATTTTATAGACCTGAAATTTCTATTATACTTTTTGATAATATCCTTAATATATGAACTATCTCTTGTGTTTCATTTTAATTTTTAAAATTTTACTTTTTAATTAAATTTTGCATTCCATATAATTTTGTATCTGTTTTAGGTGCACAGCACAGTGATTAGGCAATCACACACTTTCCACAGTGTCCCCCTGATGTTTCCAGTGCTCGCCTGGCGCATACCCAGTTACTGAAATGTTACTGACTGTGTTCCCTGTGCTGTACTCCACAGCCCCGTGACTGTTCTGTAACTCCCCGTCTGTACTTCTCAGTCCCTTCACCTCTTAGTCTGTTCTCTGTATCTATAAACCCATTTCTATTGTGTTTGTTTGTTTGTTTTGCATTTAGATTCATTCATTTCAAATAGAGAAAACTAAGAAATGACAGACCTATCTAAGTAAGCAATTGGTATTTTCACCCAGGGCAGACTTTTTCAACATCCTATCACATTTTTAGAGAATCGGATTGCCAAATTTTCATTCTTTTGTAGAAGTAAACTTTCTTCTCTCCCTACCTCCCCTGAGTCTAATAACACTTTTATTAGTTCCTGACATATCTCTTCGGTATCCTTAATGCAATGTAAGCACGGTTACTGTTGTGCACTTTATTATTTTCATTTAATAAATGAATCCTGGAGATTGTTCTGTATCACTGCATAGTGTCCCCCTGTTCTTTGTTTGTTTTTTTTTACAGATGCATAGTGTTTCATGTTCTTCTCATCTAAATTTTCATCAATGCACTCTTTAAGATTGGCTTGTTATATGGTAAAATGATGAAAGTTTCGAAATAGAATTACATTTAGAAGGAACATCACATAATTTTCCCATAATAGAAATGTGGGAAACAAAGGTTTGACTTGATAAAAAATCCACCTGAAGTTTCCACCACCCTCATTCAAGCTTTCCCATTACCAGCTGCTGTGTGTCTTGTCCTGAGATTAACTTCTATGAAAAATGCTGCTTGTCAACTGTAATGCCTTTGAGGACCTAGAATGCCCACAATTTTGCCATAAAATTTGAATACCATTTTAACACCAACTCAAACTGCCTTCTGGCTTATGACTTTGGAAATAGTTAGTATGCTATTATTAATGTCATTTAAAAATATGCCCGTGAAACCAAAAGACTTTCTTTGTACAGATATTCATCACATTATCATTCAATGCAAAACAATGGAAATGATCTAAATGTTAATTAAGAAGGAAGTCATCCAGTAATCTATGGCATATGTAGTTGTTTATTTTAAATTTATAAATATTTTTAAAAAGATTTTACCTATTTCTTTTTAGAGAGGGGGAAGGGAGGAAGAAAGAAAGGGAAACATTAATGTGTGGTTGCCTCTTGAGCGCCCCCTAGTGGGGACCTAGCCTGCAACCCAGGCATGTGCCCTAGTCTGGGAATTGAACTGGCGACCCTTTGGTTCACAGTCTGGTGCTCAATCCACTGAGCCATGCCAGCCAGGGCTATATTTATAAAGATTTTTTAATGACAGATGTAACTCAGTGGGTTGGACGTCGCCCCGCAAACAGGAGGGTCACTGGTTCGATTTCTGGTCAGGGCACATGCCTGGGTTGTGGGCCAGGTCCCTGGGTTGGGGGAGTGCGAGAGGCAACTGACTGATGTTTCTCTCACACATCACTGTTTCACTCCCTTTCTTTCCCACTTCCCTTCTCTCTTCTCTCTAAAAAGAAATAAATAAAAAATTTTTTAAAAAGGAACTTAAATTTTTAAAGATTTTATTTAGTATTAGAAAGAGAGGAAGGGAGGGAGAAAGAGAGGGAGAGAAACATCAGTGTGCGAGAGATACATCGATCAGTTGCCTCTCACACGCCCCCCACTAGGGACTCAGCCCACAGCCCAGGCATGTGCCCTGACTGGGAATCAAACTGGGGGCCCTTTGGTTCACAGGCCAGCACTCAATCCACTGAGCCACACCAGCCAGGGCTCATGTTAGTTTTCAAACAAATTTTTCATGGAGCCATTTCTTCAAGTTTGGTCGTTCAGTGTGCTATTTTAGAAGAGCAATATAAAAACTAACTGTACCTCAAGTGTGTGCTCTTTAGCAAGACAATGCCTTTCATTTAGTACAGTGAGTATTACACTTTCCAGTTATTTCCTTTTCCCGGTATGCTGCATGTCAGGTACCGTGATCATGGATTCTTTGTTGTTGTTAAGATTTTTGTTAAGACAGCGTACACAGCTACGCTGAAGGTCCCAGCCTCACTCACAGTGAGATATGGCCAGGGTTCTGGTTACTGGAGCGTGGGTAGAATGATGTACTTCAATTTCAGGCGGGGCCCTTCTGCTTCGCTCATCTGTCCACTGAAGGTGACAGGCGGCACGGTCTCGCATCTCACGTGGAAGATGAGAGCCCTCATCTTCCAGGGTCTCAACAAAGCTCCCTCCCTCGCTCTACCAGGAACTCCTGTTCCGGACTCCAAGCGACCAAGCAGTAAGCCAGTACAAATGAAGGGGTTAATCTGCTAAAACAGTGATCTTATCTTAATTAACAAAAGATGGTAGTTGAGCCAATTAACCCAGGACTGAGGACTCAGAGGAGGCTACATGGAACAGGTTTAGATTACATGCTGAAACGAGAAAGACAAACAGTATTTTTCGAGGTAAAAAAAGGGTCAAGGTGAACATGGTCGCAGGCTCCGTGAAGAGTGGAGGTAGAAAGACTCGGAGCTGTGACACCACGTAGGGATTCCAACAAGTTCGACATAGTTACAGGTGTGCGTGTGCACAGCTGTGTACACATATGTGATTTGAGGGTTGAATAGGAAGTTAAGGCTGGGAAGCGGATCTAACAAACGTGTACAAATAAGATATCCAACGGGCTCAGGGGCCCCCCCAGAAGGTGGAGATAAAGAATGTAGATTTTTCAGGCCAAACGCGTTGCAAAGTATACGACTGTCTAACCACTATGCTGCACGTCTGAGACGAACACAAAATAATATTGAATGTAAACCACAGTTGAAAAATCGAATTACAAATAAAAAAGGGAACAAAGAATGAAGATGTTTTCCCTATGGGCACGCAGCAGTAAAGAGATAAAGAAGACAGAGAGGATCAAATTTGCACTTCAGTGAAGCTTCTCAATGAACCTCCAAGTGGTCTAGGAAGTACTAGCAGGAGAGACCCCACCAGGGGACTGGCAGGGCTGGCTGGGGGCTGAGTGGCCCCCAACCACATCTGCCCACTCCCCAGCAAAGCAGGCAGGCACCAGGGCATAGCTCTAGTGGCTTAGGGGAATTTGAGTCGTGGTACTGGGCAGGGAGTTCTAGGAGAACAGTAAGATCCCTCTGCCAAGGAAAGAGTAAGTTCTTCAGCCTTGCAAGCCACGTGGTCGGTCTCAGTGAAAACTACAGTGCTGAACTCTGCCAAAAGTGGCCACAGGCAACATGTAAACAAACAAGCATGGCCGTGTTCCAATAAAGCTTTATTTACAAAAACTAGTAGTAGAGCTAGTATAAAATAAGCGCATTTTTTTAAAAAGTAGTATCAGCCCTGGCTAGTGTAGCTTAGTGGACTAAGCATGGGCCTACGAACCAAAGGGTTGCTGGGTTGATTCCCAGTCAGGGCACATGCCTGGGTTGCAGGCCAGGTCCCCAGTTGGGGGCATGTGAGGGGCAACCACACATAGATGTTTTTCTCCCTCTCTTTCTCCTCCCCTTCCCATCTCTCTAAAAAAACAATAAAATCTTTAAAGAAAATACTAAAAGAGGGTAGAGGGGTAGAGGGCGCTAATCTGTGCCCGAGGCCGTGGCAAAATGAATCCCAGACTTCAGCCACTGTGTACCTGACACTGCTAATTGCCCCTGACACAGGATCAAGGCTGGTGCCTTGGACTGTGAACTTCCTAAGAAACAAGCCCCTAGATTCCAATTAGAGGGGCCGCTGTAAAATCGCCATGGTTAGATGTCTGACCCAACGCAGAACAGCCTCAAATTAGCCAGATGGCTTCATGCTCCCCAGTTCAATAATCACACCACTTAAATACATAAATACCCTCCTTTCCCCATTCATTGGGCAAGTTTAACATTAATTTTATACATACTGGCCTACTGTTTTCTTTAAAGCTCATCTTTGTCAGATAATTATCATGTTCTTATCTTCAAATTAAGCAAATCTTGCAGAATTTATGAAGTATATGAAAAACAACCAAGATAAAAATTAAAACCCTGTAGTAAATTATAATTGTAGGGAAATTGCTTTTCCTTTCCCAACTAGAGAAACACTTCTTTCATAAAAATGCCAGTATTTTCCTATCATTCATAATGGACTTCCTAAAATAAAAATGCACTGACATCTATAAAAACCCATTAGAGCATAATCATCACTTTGCTTGTTGAGCTTACAGCAGTAAAACACAGATTTCTTAGAAGTCGAAGTTGATTACTTTTAACCATCAATTACAGAAAAAACATGCTTCAAATGTCAAAACAGAAATGAAAGTTTATTCTCTGAGACCTAGTCCAACAGCCGCCCATTTGTTTTGACCCTGTACACTCCCTTCCATTCCTGAGTTACTGATCAGGATGATTGATCAGATAAACAAATACTGATCATTCACCCTCAAGAAGCATTAGAATGGGTTGTTTGAGACTTTACTCACTAATTGTTTAGTATACAGCAATTATTGTATGCCAAATGCTGTAAACCATACTTGAAAATATATTTCTAAAAGAAGAGTCCAGGCAGGAAAGCCGTCTCTTTTCTTTGCCAGGAAAAAATGGGAATGTTAACTTTGTTATCTAAAACGAAGGCTTAGATTTCTTCAAGATAATTTTCACCACTTAAGTACATAATCAGCTAACTTGCTCAGAAGCAAGGTAGCATTCCTTTGCTATGTTTTTTTTTGCTATGAAAAACCACAGGTGATATATGGGTTTTCATTACAACGCTCTCAATCATATGAAAGTTGGGTTAAACTTAACTGCAAATTAATACAGCCTCCCTTCAGTCCTCTGCCCACAGCCGAATCCACTTATCTGGTTTTCTTTCCATTTGGAAAACAATTAATGAAGGTCATCGGCCATTAGGACCAGAAGGCTCAAGTGTACTGTAAGGAAATACCAGGCATTCTCCTGTGGACTTATCAGTTCTCCAGCACGCGTTGGTTGAGGCTGTACAAGTATTATTGCCAATTCTTTTTCCATCCATATTAAACTACGAGTTTAAAGGCTTATGGGAGGCAAGCATCACTCTAACAAGTGACTCTTTAGCCCAAGGAAAGGAGGCCAACTTACGGACCAAACAATAAGCATGCAAAATTGCTCCCAGTGCAACAAATACAGGAGGGCGATTGCGTTCGCTTCTAATGATCAGTGTCCCAAAGTTGAATACCTAGTCTGAGACTGGAAGTGTAAATAAAGATAAGGTCTGCATGAACTGTGAATGTACACTGGTGGATTCGTGTCCTTAACAGGCTAAGTTTGACATATGTTGACCAAGTGTCTCTCCTTCACTCAACCCTACCCAGCCTCCTCTGAGCCCTTCCTTGGCCCATAAAGACCTGATCAATCACTTCATTTCTAACAGCTCAAAGCCGCATCCCTAGGATGACTCTAGCCCCTTAACATGCCTGCCTGAGAAAATTCGAGGCTGCCAAAAGAATGAACTGTTTGTTCCAGCCAACACCTGAAGATAGGCCCTTGACTCCCAGCTTCTGTGGGAGGGGAGGAGCCTGACTTGCATAAGCGCCAGTTAGCAAACCCAGATGGGTTTCCCAGGCACCAAATGCCCCCTCTCACTTTTAATATGTAGGCACTACCCTGTCTCTCCTGTGTCGCCAGCTCACCCCGCTCCCTATTTCCTCATTTGCCCTCCAAAATGCCTAGTCACCTGCGGACAAACGGAAGTTGTTTTTATTTCGCACTGGCCTCTTTTCCCTATCGCAGTAGGATATTACTAACTTAAACCACCCTTACCACTTTAGCTAGTGTCTGCCTTTGTGCATCTTTGACAGTGTGTATTTCATTAGACTTGTGCCCCCACACATGTGCTGATTATGTAAAGAAGGGAAAATAGGAAAAGGCACTGTTTATCCCACGGGTCAGTAAACCGTCTCTGTAAAGGCCATAAATAAGGTCTCTGTAGCATCTATTCGACTTTGCTCTGATGGACCGAATGTAGCCACAGACAATACTCACCTCGCATGGGCATAGTGATGTTCTAGCAAAACTTTATTGATGGACACTGGCCTTTGTATTCTGCATTATTCTTCTTTTCATTGTTTGAACCATTTAAACATCTCCAAAAACATATTTAAACCATTCTTAGCTCACAAGCTATACCAAAACAGTCAGTAAGCCACATTTGGCCGACAGGCTGCAGTTTGCCAACCCCTGGTTTAACCTATTTATATCAACAATTTTCTTCCCTTGCTATGATTAGCTTTCAAAGTTCAAGATCATTCGATGGTAAGACTGGTAGATTTCAGGACTGCATTTCTCAACAACTCAAAAAATGCTCTCAATTTTCTCATCGAGCTGAGTATGAAATCAATGATTTTAAAGTCCATTCCTTAAACATATATTTCTATTTCACCAATAATATATATTCTCTGACAGCTAAACTTCCACAGCAAGCTCCAAATGGAATAATGAAGCAATCAAGTTGAACTGTGTGTGCGTGTGCGTGCGTGCAGACAGAATGAATAGCTGAAGGTCCATAAACAGAAAGTGAGCATTTCCAGGTTTTGCTTTTAAAGTATAAGTAAGTTTCACTGCAGCTGACAATCTATATCAAATTCTGATAGCAAGAAGGTGAAATTTATGAGACAGACAGAGCCAGACAGAGAGAGAGAGAGAGATGGAACATAGCCTGAACTAGAAATCTTTCCCCTGAAACTGCTAGCGACGGGACTTTCACAGCTGCAAACTAGCAACCCCTGGGAAACTAGAGTTAAATATTCCTAAAACAGGAATCTAGTTCTGTTATGAAACTGTTCATCATTTCACCTCCTGACAGCCAGGAAAATCAGCAGAACTCAGAAAGGACCCAGACGATGAGCAAGTAGCATTGTTAGTAAAATGCAAATCCAGAGTCTTGGGGAGTTTTCCTTTGCCGGGCTCCAGAGCTCACTATTATGAGCAACATCAAGGCAATTACTCGGGTAAAGAGAGAGATGGGAAAATCTGACCTTTTGCATGGCTCCTTCCTTTTTTAATTTATTGACTTTAGAGAGAGAGGAAGGAAGAGAGAGAGAAACATCAACTTGTTTTCTACTTATTGATGCATTCAGTGGCTGATTCTTGTATATGCCCTGACCAGGGACAGAACCCGCAACCTAGGTGAATCAGGACGAAGTTCTAATTGGCTGAGCTACCTGGCCAGGACGTGTATTGTTTCTTTAACTTCCCCTTTTCCCCTAGAAAATATTTAATTCAGAATAGGGTAAAGGTAAAAAATAGAAGTTTAGTAGTCTCTAAATATATTTTATATAAAAATCTGAGGAAATGATAATATATATATATATTCTTCCTCAAATGTATGACACTTGTAATTAAATTAGCACTTCATTATTACAGATATTAGTAACTGCTACATACCGCAAAATAGCCCATACGACTATGAGACAGTGTAATAGAAAGCAGCTCCCAAATTTATCTACTACTACAAGAAATAATCTCTATATTAATAATTAGGACACAGTCATCTCAAAGTGCTTGCCATTTCACTTAAAGAGATAAAGCCCTGCTTTTCCATCCATAAACACGTTGCTCAGTTTAATAATACCCCTATGAGTTTTGGGTTTCAAATCACTTCCCTTAGGCAAAGGGGCATAATCACATTTTTCTACTGAACTGGAGTCTTCTATACACACTTCGAAGAGTGCAAACAAAACATTCGATACGAAGACCAGTAACAAACACAATATAGGCCTATTTTTATACTATCATGGGCTTATAAGGCAATCATTTGCGATGTTCTCATCTACAAGGATGGAAAGGACATGTAACTGTTACCAAAGAAACAATTAAGTAAAACTACATGTAAACTGCCAAGCATTTGAGTGGGAAAATTAAAAGAACAAGAAAAAACATGTCCTGATAGATTCACGACACACTGCGCCACCCACGATGGATGTCATCAAAGGTCACAGCTTGAAAACATGACGTAAAGGGTCACGACTTGCCACCTATTCCAACGCTCAGCAACATTGTTTTTAAAAAATGAGGATTGTAAGGTGGTACTGGGTTCTGGAGGGGCAATTTGAATTCGAATTTTTCATATGATGAAAAGGGCATAGATTCTGGGACTAAGTAGTTAAATGTAGGTATTTTAGAGGTTAAAGTATGCTGCTTGTTAATTCCAGTGTGGATTAATATTTTCTTGCAATTCTCTGTAATTCCCACTCTCTTTACTCACACAGACACAACATTTAGCAAGTATCAGGTATGCTTTCTACACCAAATGCTTTCCGAATTACCATTCTGAAACATAAGTTCTTGGGAACCAAAGGCAAGGCTAGGGACTGGGATTACTACGTGTGTTCACCTCTAAACCAAGAGAATTTTAAGCACTCAAGTAACTACGTTGATCAAAGCTAAATCCTTTAGGAAGATTATCCATTCCGAAATCAGGAATCTCCTTCAATGTAAGTACTTTTCCACTTCACCTTTGAGAAAAGAACTTCATTTCTGTAACAGTGTTTAAATCACACACGCAAGACTATTCCTTCAAGGGCTGAAGCAAGCAGCTACAAACATGTGTTTCTGCATGCTGATGACCGTCTATTTCAGCTTAGGGACCATCGCTGAGCTCACAAGGAGAACAAAAGGAATTCTTACGGATGGAAGATTCCTTAATCGGCACATAAGTTCAGAACATGTGCAGCTTCTTGCTTCAGAATAAACACTCTATCTGGATCACATTGAGGACAGAAAGTGAAATTCACACTCACTTACTAAATTTTAACCTCTCTTTAAAATAAGATACGAATCCCCCACAGCCTGGCTTGGATTTTGCAAAAACTCAGATTTGTGAATACCATGAAGTCATCCTACAATTCAGTAAAACGAGTATGAAACACCTTCTCGTGACACACAGCACGGTCGTCTCCCAGGCTCCAGAGTTTAAGGACTAAATCGAGGCTCTGGACGTTTTATTAATCTTATCGTTCTCATCAGCTGAGGCCACCGAAACCCAACTTTGTACTCTACTAGTTGAATTCCTCCTCCGACAATATCTCTGTCCATCACATAGATGGCACCAGGCAACCACTAAACTGTTGCTCACAGCTGTTCCCCACCTCTGGTTCACCATGTGATAGCTGCTTCGAAATCAGCAATAGGCAGAAGCGTGCACAAAGTTAACAGAGGTGTGTGAAGCCATGACCTTCTGTGATACTGGTGTGAGACCAAGCAGCCACACTACAGTCACCCTCGCCTTGGCATTTCCGTCCTCTGATGTACAGGGCAACGCCTCTTCGTGGGCTGCTCCAAGACAGTCATATTTGCCCATCAACTGTATACCTCCCATCTACCCAGACTAACTCATGCTGGCGCCCTTTCCCTGGGAAACCTGCTTGTGACAGTAAGACTGACGTTTGTGAGTAGAGAGTGAAGGCGGACACGGGCAAAACCAGCGAAGACCTGTGGGTGTAGGAAAGAGGCACAGCTGAACGGCAACCTCCAAACTGAGCGTTTCTGAAATGGCCCAAGGATAATTTAGCAAAGCAAAGTCAACATGCATTTCCGACTCGGGCTATCTGAGGCTGCTCCTTCCTGCCTGATGCAATCAACACGTCCCGCCCTGACACTAAGGAATGAAGACCTAGAATTACTCTGTCCATATTGCAAGCAAGTCTAAACTGTTTCCTAGAAAACCCTGACTCTCTACCTCCTAAGGTTGTGGTGGTAACTGCTAGCAAGAGTCCCAGGGGCAGAAGGTCAGTCCTTGTAGACTCCTGGGCAGAGAAGGTGGGGCATGGTCTTCTAAGAGTTCTCGGGCTAGGTTCTTCCCAGTTCATGGCACACTACAGCAAACCCAGACCTACTTCCTGGGTTTCAATGAAGGCTTTGGGGGCATAAGTAGGGCAGAAGAATACTCTGGCCATGTGACACCTTGGTGGCTAAAGAGTGGACATGTTGTTCCTGTATCACCACTGCCCGAGAAATCTGCCTCAAGTGCTGATTTTATTTTCGTTTCAAAAACATGGCCACTTGGAAGCAAATTTCTAAATCTTTTGAGGCTTCGGACCACATAGTTACCCAAAGAAAGGCTAAAGGTCTTTCTCTTCTGTCTCCTTGAATTCAGCATCTAGGTCACTGCTGGGAACACCTGGTCAACCTACCAGCCGAGTTTTAAGGGGAGCTCGTATTTAGCGGTGGGGAGGGGGCCACTTTTGGTCGCCACTGCTTGGAAAGACATACCCAAGCCCTAAGACTTCTGGTTTTCCCTGGGCAGTAGCGATTCTAACCCTCTTCTCTTAACCCTGAATCATACTCGTAACCCCAAGCACCACTGGGTCTTTTCCTATGGGAAAACAAACTGTCGTGAATACTGCTGTGTGCGTGAGGGCGTGTGAATTTCTGTGTGTGGTCTACACCGGTGGACACACAAGCCCCACCAGGCAGTGAGAAATAAGTTGAACGCGGCAGCCCCTGGCCACCTGGTTTCGGTCCTATCATAAGCCCCGCTGCTCTCGCCAGCTTTTGCTTCTCCCCCAGCCTCCTGAAAAATAAAGCACCAAGTTGCCCGTGGAAGCGGCCCTGGGTGCAAAAGAACCGGCGCAGCCCCTACCTCGAGAGCTTTGCAATCTTCACAAAGCTGAAGACATCCATGCAGGCAGCCGGGAACCCCGAGCGTCGCGGCTCCCTCGCCCCTTTTCACGGCAGCAGCGGCAGCCTCTGCAGCCCCATGGCCGGCCAGGACCTCAGCGCGCCCCAGGGCTTGAGTGGCGGCAGCAGCGGGTGGCGGTAGCGGCCCGTGAGAGCCTGCACCTGGAGGCGGCGGCGGCTACCCCACTCCGGCCGCGAGCTGCGTGTGCACCCCCGAGCAGGACCATTGATGGGCGCCGGTGCAGGGAAAACTCAATTGAAAGAGGGGCGGGCAGGCTGCGAGGGGCGGGGAGAGTGGGCCGGGTTGTGCGCTTCGCCCGGAGTGCCCCGGCCGGGGGGCGCTGCTCCTGCTCCCCCGCCCGCAGGTCCCGGCAGCCCCGCGCGCCCAGGAGCGCAGACTGAGCCCGGAGCCGGTCGGCCAGCCTGGCACACACACACGCACCCCTCCCGGCACTGCAGCTGCCTCCCTGCCTCCTTCCTCAGGCAATGTCCCTTCTGCGCTCCCCACCCCCACCCGCGGTGGTGGCGGGGGTGGGGGGGTTGTTGCTCTCCTGTCACCCGCCGTGTGTGCCGACAGATTTGAAAGATCTAACAGTCTCAGGCACACCCGGGACCGTGAACGCTACTCCCACCCTCCCCAAACCAAAGAAGAGCCCAGCAACCGCAGGTTGCCCAAAGCCTTGGCTTATCTCATAAACAAAACTAGCGGTCAGGAAGGGGCAGGGATGACCGAGGCTGGATCGATGGTCAAGGGGAAGCTGAGGGAGATGCCTAGGGCAGTGGGCTCAAATTGGAGAGCGGAGAGTTCCCACTGTTCCCCCCACCCCCAACCGCTGGAGCGAGACATGACAGCTGGGCTGGCGGGGAATGTGTGTCTTTGGACCGCAGCACCAGAGAAACGTCGGAGAAATAAGAAAACGAGAACAGGGGCATTAGGCGGTGGGGGCACACACAGCTGCTTCTTACTAGAGGGCATAGAGATGAGGGTCCTGGGAGTCAGTGGCGCGGAGACTAATCTGAATGGGGTTCAGAACGTAGAGGAAGAGAAGGGATGAAATGGGGATCTGGCTGGCAGCGCTAGCGGCTTTCTCAAATTGATCAGTGGGTGAAGACGGGGGAATAAAACAAAAACACAAACATAAACACTCACCTTAGGCAGAGTAAACTCCAAGTTGCAGCCATTTAGAACTCCTAGCCTTCTCTTTTACGTAATTACCTGGGATAATCACCCCTCTTCATTAACTCAGTTCTGTCTCCCGGGGCTTCAGGCTTCTTTCGGCCCCCTTTTCTTGTTCTTTCTCTTGGAGTCTCAAGGCCTCTTCTCCAAAATCCTTTAAAATCTCTCCCCACACTCTCTGAAGGTCAGATGGCTACAGAAAGTGTGTGTTCTCCGACTCAGAAGCGTCCACCTGATGGCAGGGCCACCGCAAAGAAAAGATGCCACCCCCGAATTGTTGGAGGATCTGGCCAGTGCGCTTCTAGCTCTCAAAGGGGATTAGGAAGAAGGAAATAGGTTTAAAGTTTCCAGACTAGTGCTCTATGCTGGTCCGTTGCTGTATTTAAAGCCTTCAGTATGCCAGCCTACCACTTCCACTTTTTTAGGGCATTTCTTTCAAAAATTAAAACCAAAGCCAGTAGCAATCTGAAAAAATCTAAATCATTTGAAAGTCAGGCATAAAATTATGTTATTTAAAAAAAAATAAATAGAATCAACTTGCCTTCTGCTTCTTATAGACAAACTACTTTAATTTCGTGAACAGGGTTCCTGCTCTTGACCAGAAGAGACAGAGAAGGACCTTGGCTTTTGAAACCCTATCGTCTGTGAAAAACCATTATAGTTTGTGCCTGCACTGTGTTTTATAATTTCAAAGCGCTTTTGCATTTGAGTCTCGTAGCAACCCTGTCACATAAGTGAGGCAACATGTTTTAAAAAGAAAATTTTTATTTTTATGCCACTATCTATTCTTAATGTACTAGATAAAGAGATGCATTTTAAACATGGATCAGATAAGGTTACTTGCCCCGTCCCAAACTCTGCGAAAGCTCTCCCTTCTCTCTCCAGCTCAAGTTGCACTCCTCCAACGGCCAACGGCCAACAGCGCCCTAGGTGCCTGGCCCTCGATCGCCCTGACCTCGTCTATTACTCTCCACCTCTCTCCCACCACCACATTTTCGAAGCGCCAGCAACACCTCACTCCTTGCTGTTCTTCAAACTCTGCAAGTGCCCTCCCCCTGGGCTCTTTGCAACGGTCATTCCCTCATCCTTGGAATGCTCTTCTCTCAGATCTTTGCATGGCAAGCTCCTTCACCCAAAAGTCTTTGTGCAAGTATCATTTCCAAAAAGCCACCCCTGAAAGGCCTATTTACAACTGCAAGGCCCCCACACTCTAGACTCCAAGGTCCCATTAACTCTTTTTTCTCTTGCTTCATAGCACTTATCACCCACTGGCGCATCACATCATTTATTTTTATGTCTATCATTTCTTGTATTCTGTCTGAATCTTTTGCTGGAATAGAAGTTCCACAAGGGCAGGATTTTAAAAAAATATTTTATTGATTGATTTTTAGAGAGAAAGGAAGAAAGACAGAGAGAGAAACATCAATTCATTGTTCCACTCATCCACGCATTTATTGCTTGATTCTTGTATGTGACCTGACTGGGGATCAAATCCACAACCTTGTCATATTGGGATGAAGCTCCAACCAATTGGACTACCTGGCCAGGGTGCTTCTATTTTGTTTTTCACTGGTTGATACCAAATGCCTATAACAGTTCTGTGGATATAGAGGTAACTAACTGATATTTGTGGAATGAATGAACGTTATGCTTATTAGATTCACAGCCAAACCAACACTGGCCAAGCATCCCCAGTGGGTACTGCTCCCTCTTGATCTCATTGTTAATGTCTGTCCATTGCCCTACCACTCCCACATCCCAGCATACTTCATCCTCCTTGGATTGCTAATGATGACAATGAAGGCCCTCTCATACTCTCCAGTTATTATTCTCCTTTGCCCTTTCTACGTTTCCCCAAGAGAGTGGCCACCAACACATTCCTTCATCTCTTTGCTAACATCTGGCAGCACAAGACCAGCTCATGATTGGGAAAGGGAGTAAAGCAATGCCTTTGCAAAATGTGTGTTAAAAAAGCGTGCTTCCTTCCGAGAACAGCAGAGTTGAGACACTCTTTTTTAAAAAATAACCCTATTATTAACAATTATTCCAGACATGAATAGATATCATATTTACTTGTAGAGAGACAGCTTCCCTTCAAGACATCTGGTCTACCTCGAAGAGTTTGCTGTTGGGCTTCCATCTGTGCCAATTTGGGCACTACAGTTATAAATAGTGAAGATGCCAACTCTCCGCAGCCTCAGTGCCATCAGGGAAAACAACTGGCTTCTCCAGGTCTTCATACCTCTCTGGTATATTGATTATTCAGTATGTTTTCTAACGGATTGATCTTTTTCTAAAGCGGAGATTCTCCCTCTCCTCCTTTATATTTTATTAACATAAAAGTGAAACAATCCGTTCCCTTGAAAGAGGCTAACGTATCCAGTTTATACCTTCAAGCCCTCTTGGCAGAAAGGCAAGGATTTGAGTAGCAGGTCTCTCAGTTCTGTCCCTCTCTGTAGCAGGTATGTGCAGCAGAGGTTGGGATAGGTCTCTTTGTATAGCATGAAACAGATTTGCCTAAAATAAATAAAAGCCAATGAGTGGCATTTGAGTGCATACATCATTTTCTGAAGTTTCATCTTCTACCTGGATAATTTCTAAGGCCCCTTCTAGATCTCATAGAGATTGATTCATTGGAACCTGTATTACTCAGTCTTGAGGATCTATTTAATTTGCTTTACTGGAATCCAAGTGACATTTGGTCATTTCTGAAAGGCAAACACACCTTTCAAACACTGTTGGATATATTTGTGAATAAGAAACTCAAGGGCATCAGCTCCAGAGCAAGTCATTTAACTTATCTGAGACTCAGTTTCCCCACCTGTAAAATAGCAATGGTAATACACCCATAGTTCATCTAGAATGAGCCCTTGAAAATGAAAACCAGTTCAGAGCATTGTGCATGTAAATTGAGGCACATGGATATTAACTCCAGAAGGATTTCCACAACTGCCTGGAGCCTTGGCAGTACTGTTAGGAAAAGTTTAAGCCCCTAAGATCACTACTTTGAAGGTGAAAGCATTTGCTTTGATTGATCAGAGGTGGAGGTTTTGCCTGAAAATCAATCTAACTGGTGCCCGGTTAGTCCCCAAAGCCCTAAGTGGTAGTATCCTTTATGCTCTGTGGGCTTCCCAGGGGAAAGAGGGAGGGATGTCTCCATCAGTGGTAAGGCTTTATCTCCAGCTGGTGTCAGGAATCTGCTGTTGGGCCAGATACTCCATACAGGGTGGCAGATTAGGGTTCTTCTACTGCAAATGACAGCAGATAAAGCCCCCTGCATTTCTCAGATGGACTGAAGCCCTTGGTCACAGTCTTAAAATACAGAAGGGGAAAAATCTGATTTATATTTTGAATGGCCATCCTTGAGGAAAGTGAACAAAAGGACAGGAAGGCAATTTAGAAGCTCAGGATATGATTTTTTTATAAAGAAATATGTTGAGGAAAGCACATTTTCTTAATTTTTCTTCTTTTTTTAAGATTTTATTTATTTATTTTTAGAGAGGGAAGGGAGGGAGAAAGAGAGAGAGAGAGAGAGAGAGAAACATCAATGTGTGGTTGCTGGGGGCTGTGGCCTGCAACCCAGGCATGTGCCCTGACTGGGAATCGAACCTGCGATGCTTTGGTTCGCAGCCCACACTCAATCCACTGAGCTACGCCAGCCAGGGCAGAAGCTCAGGATATGTTTTAAACAGGATTTGGGAGAGGTAAGAAAAGAGAGGAAGCAAGGACAACTCACGGATTGATGTTATTTAAAAAATACCCTGATCCCCTTCACCAGGTGTTGAACACAGAAAATCCAGAGGGTTTTCCTTGACTCTGTGCTCATGTACTCTGCCTTCCTTCCCATTCCTCTCAAAGAACTCTCAAGCTCTGGAGGCTGACCCTCCTGAGGTGTGATCCTCGCCTTTCTTCCCTGCTCAAGGCCTCACTCCAGCACTTACCCTCCCTTGTTCCTACATCAGCATTTTTTCCCTGAATGACTGGATCATTCCCATGTGCATTTAAAAGAAAATTTCTCGACCACAACCCCCATCTCCCTTCAACTAAGTCTCATTCTTCTGTTTGTTTTTCATGGCAAAACTTCTCCAAAAACTTCTCTCTTTGCTATCTATTGTATCTTGAATCTACTCCATCTGTGATTTCCTAACTCTTAAAATCGTCACTCCATTAAAATAAATCTCATCAATGTAACCAGGGATATTTATGTAGCTAAATACAATGGCCATTGGCTCACTGCTTACTGTACTTGACTCAGGTGATGAGTCCCTCTTCCTTGAATCATTTTCTTCACTTGGCCTTGGGGCCACCACCCCCAGTTTTCTTCCTTCCTTGCTGCTCACCCCTTCTCTATATCTTTCTTTGTTACTTTTCTGTCACTGTGTTTCATCTTACCAAACTCTAAACACTGCAATGTTCCAGGACTCAGTCCTAGATCTTCTTCACGTCTGTGCTTACTTCCCAGGTGACTGCGTTGAGGTTTATGATGTTGAACACTATCTGTAGGCTGACAACGCACACATTTACATCTCCACCCTGGCTCCCTCAATTCCAGACAGCCTACTTAACATCCTCATGTGTGGCTAACGGGCACCTTGAACCTAACAGGTCCTACAACTAATTCCCATAGAAGACTCCTCCCTGCAGTCTTTTCCATCTCAGTGTCAACTGCACTTTTCTAGTCACTTAGTCCCAAAATCTAGGTACTGCCTTTGACTCTTTCTCTTAAATGACATCCTAACCCAGGCATCAAATCTTTCAGTTCTACCATCAAAATAGATCCACACTGTTTACACATCTCATCAACTCCATCACAACCACCTATGTTCAAGCCACCATCTCTCTCCCAGATAACTGCAATGGCCTATGAACTGGTCTCCTTGCTTTCTCCATCACCAATACACTCAACACCTGGTAGGCTCTTTTTCAAACTCCAGGCAGATCATGCCTTTTCTCTGCTCACGACCTTCCACTGTTTCCCTTTCATTCACAAACATGTATGATATGCTTCCTTCTCCTTCCTGACTTCATATGCTGCTCCTCTCTCCCCTAATCAGATTGACCACTCAGTTATTCCATTGGTTGACCCTGGGGCCTTTGCACTTGTTCTCTTTTTGTCAGGAAAGTTCTTCTCCCAGGTATCAGAGAGGCCTTTGTTTTATAACATGCCATTTCAAGTTGAGCTATCCCACTCTCCTGACTCCTTACTCATCTTTGTCTTCCTTTTACCCATAGCACTGATGACACAGGATAATTTAAATTTGTTTCTCACCTCCTATTGACCCTACCTGAATGTTAATTCCATAAAAGGAGAAGGAGATCAATACGTATTATTGAACGAACAAATGAATGATTAAATAAACCACATTCTATAAAGGTGAAGTGAATGGCTTAGAGTCGCATAGACATAGTAGCAGAGCAAGGATCAGAATGCAGTTTCTTTGTACCACTCCTCCCAATGCCTCTCCCATCTGAATTAGCATGTAGTGCAGGGCGGTCAAACTCATTTTCACTGGGGGCCACATCAGCCTTGCAGTTGCCTTCAAAGGGCTGAATGTAATTTTAGGACTGCATAAATATAACTGCTCCTTAACTTTAAGGAACTGAATTACATTGGGCCCTTTGAAGGCAACTGCGAGGCTGATGTGGCCCCCAGTGAAAATGAGTTTGACACCCCTGAAATGGATTATAGATGGTCAGGGATAGAATGGGCAACTGGCGGAGAGTGGGGACAGGGATGGGGAATGCTTCCTGAAGGTGGTAATACTGAATCTTAAAATGTATTTGAAATTTAGCTATCCTAATGGTAGGGATGGCAGTGCAGAGGGCTTTCCTTGTGAGGGCACATTACACTAAAGCACTCAAGGGCATCAAACAGTGTTGTATACGCAGGAAATGTGTGCAGTTTGGTATTGCTTGATTCTACAGTGAGAAGAGGGAAGAGGAAAGAGATGAAGCTTCAGAGGCAGGCAGAAGCCAGGTCATGAACTATTCCTTATGATCATCAGTGGGGTTCCAATTTTAACAGCATGATGTTTTTGACCAACAGCAATTATTTACAAGAAACTCGATGCAGAAAGCAAATACAGAGTTCCATTTCCCTGTTCGAAGTGAGAATGTAGACTTGAGCCCAAATAGCATCTCCTTGCCTTCCTTGCCTTCAAGCAAGGCACCCCCAAGGGCTCCATATGAACCCAGCTTGAGAGCCATAGCATGCATGATGGAAAGCCATTGACTGGCTTAAAGCAGGAGATGATCTGGTCAGATATTTTAAATAGATCCTTCTTAAGGCTATGAGGAGAAGAGCGGACGTGAGAAGGCCAGTCAGGAGAATATAGAGGGAGTCTGTGGCATAAGTTTAAGGGATAGAGAATTGTATTTGGAAGAAAGTCACCAGGATTACATATTTGATTATATATAGGAGTATGAAGGGGTGGGTATGAAGGAAGTCTCTCGGATGTCTAACTTGGATGACTGGGTCATCAGGGATGCCTCTGGTACAAGGGGTGGAGGGGGGCACTGAAAAGCAGTTTTGGAAAGATGATTCGCTCTCTGACATGTTGTAAAAGACCCAGGTGACGTGCATCAGATGTTAGATGTACATGCCTGAATCCAAAGGGCAGTTGTGACATGTCAATCAGCCATCAAATATGATGAGCTTAGAACAAATATTAATTTCCCTTTTGTGGGGGCCTTGGGTATAAATAACGGAACGATATTCTTAGAGATGGACTAAAGACAATTGGATTCTTGAGAAATGAAGTAAAAAAACTCATAAGAATATTAAAGAAAGAATTATTTTTATTTCTTTCCTTTTTCTTCTTTCCTTCCTTTCTTTAGTTTTTTACTTTTATCTTGTATGAGTGTCTTAGTATTTTACAGGGGCGGAGGGTGGGGCTAGAGCTTAGAAGGACCAGATGTGCTGGTTTCAAAACTAATATTTTTTTGTAACTTTTCATTTTTATAAATGCTTTTATTCCATTAGTCCTTGAAATAGCTCTGTAAATTAGACAAGAAAGTCATTATTATTCCATTTTAGTGATGACAAAAGGTGAGACCAGAAATGTACCAAATGATGACAGTAAGTCCTGCAAAGTAGGAGGACTGTTATATCATGGGACACATGGCTTCCTGGAGGTAAGTCTAGCATCAGAAGGGGAATTTTGAATAAAGATTTGTGGAATAAAAATCTCTCAGGTTCTATCAATATAATTCAATTTCTTCCTCTCATATTTGATTATCTTAAAGGAGACTCGAAAATTAAAGATGCTTACATTAGAAAGAACAAGAGGCAAGGTATTACCAGGATTTCTCAATTCCATCCCCAGATCTGCAAACAGAAGAAACCCTTGAGATATCACTGAACTTTTCTTAGTGTCGACTTCCTCATCTGTAAGCTTTATGGGTTAAAATAAAGTATCTATGTTGCCATTCCCTTCTCCCTTTCATGCAGTACAGATATATGAATGAATCTTCTTAAAGGCATGCGATTTTGAGATCCCATCTACTTTGGTAATTCTGTACCCACCATGTTCGTTGTAACGTTATTTACAAAAGCCAAGACATGGAAACAATTACAGTGCTCTGACATCAGTGGATGAATCAAGAAAATGTTGCATGTATACAAGATGGAATATTATTCAGTCATTTAAAAAAAGAGGGAAATCCTGCCAATTGTGACAGCACAGATAGACCTTGAGAACATCGTGCTATGGAAAGTAAGTCAGACAGAAAAAGCAAGCACTGTATGATTATCAATTATATGTGGAATCTAAAAAATATATAAAACAAACTCAGATACTGAGAACAGGATGGTGATTGCCAGAGTCAGGGGGTAAACTGGGTGAAAGCTGCAAACTTCTGGTTATAAGATTACAAAAGCCCCTAGGGATAGAAAGTACAGCATGATGTGTGTAATAACAATACTGTATTGTATATTTGAAAGTTACTAAGAGAACAAGTCTTAAAAGTTCTTATCACATACACAAAATTTGTACCTAGGTATGGTGATGCCTATTAGCTAAACCTATGGCCATAATCATTTCACAAAATATACATATATCAAATCCTTTTGTTGTACACATAAAACTAATATACTGTTACATCAATTATACCTTAACTTAAAAAATAAAGAAATTTTCAAAAAGAAGACTAGGGTCTATATAAACAAATTCAAGATTAGGGACTTTTACCAGTCAATTGTATGTCCATAAAATAGAAAATTATAGTGAAGGTTAAGAAACATATTTGCTACATGTATTTTTCACTATGCTGTATTGTCACCCATTTCCTTTGTTGCTTTATCCCCTGCTCGCTCCCTCACCTATTTTGCTCCGGCATATACCAAAAGTCAGTCAATGTAAGAAGGATATACTTACTGCTTTCCTCCTGACTCTCCTCTTGTCTGATAAAGTAAGGGAAGAAAAGGGGGAAGAGGTCATTTAAAAGATTCTGCTGGTGTCTAATTTTCAGAATATGAATGCATACTTTGATATATGCTGTAACAATATTTTGAATTCTTATGCAACACTGTATTAAAAGAACCCATAAAGATGCCTATTTGTCTGAGACATATTTTAATATTTCAGACTCATTTTAAACCTCTGAGATCTGGACTGACTCTTACTCTGTCTAACATACCGTACCTGCATCTTAGCCCCTGACAACACAAAACCTAATCAAATCACTTTGAATAACAGCACGCCTGCTTGATGAATAAATTGCTCTAGTTGTGAAGGGTATTAGGAGGGTGAACTTTAAGGAAGATGTACTTCCAAACATGGCTAAGATGAGTAATTTCAAGTTTTTTAACTCTTATTCATGTATTAATTTATTAATATTATCTTATTTATTAATTCACTCAATTGCTATTTCTTCAACATCAACAGTGTACCATCTACTATATACTAGGCACTGTAGACAGGATATCAAGAAGAAGAACACTTGATTCCTGTCATGAAGGGTGTAGAAGACTCTACTCTACTCAGCAGGCATGCTCTCTCTTTTCCTGGCCTTTTCGAAGCCACCTGGGGCGCCACCTCCATTCCAGTACTGCCCCTTCACTTGCTTCCTGTTTCCAAATGAAGCCATCAAATCTTGGACTGTGGCTATCATCTTGCAACTATCAGATGACAAGCATGAAAACAGAAGAATCAAGATATTGAAGAGAGTGGGGTAGATGTTGGAAGATGCTTGGCCCTGGAAGATATTGCTAAGTTGTAAAACTGGCCTCAACTGCTGACCTTCAAAATTTCTATTTCATGAAATGATCAAATTTCTTTTTGGCTGAAGCTTGTGATAATCATGTGCTTTGTTAATTGCAACTGAGTGCATGCCTAATTGATACAAGGGTTTAACACTGGTTGTGGGAGGTCAGGGTAAAATAGTTTCTCAAACAACTACAGTATGCAAAATGTACTAAGGGAACTATGCAAATAACTAGAGTGTAAGATAGATGATCATTATGATATCCCACATTGGTATAATGCTTTCCAATTTAGAAAAGGTCTCTGCACATACCATTTCAGCCTTACAACCATCCTGTGAGGCAGGGATTATTACCTTCAATTTGTAAATAAGAGTGCTCAGGCTCCAGGAGGGTAAGTGGTTTGCCAGAGATCACAAGCCAGCTAACTAGAAGCAGCAGCCCTGAAAAAAAAATATGTTCAACTTCCAGGACACGATGCTGAGCTTTCTGCTACAGCTCAATCAGCACAGTGGCCATTGGCCTGAGGAAACCCCATAAGAGAGTCAGTCAAAAAGGGTGGGGAGGCGTGGACAGTGTTCGGAGGAGGGAAATATCTCACAGGGGAAACAAGAGAACACTGAAGGGACGGGTGGAAATTCAGAAGAAGGTCAGAGAAAAGACCATTCTGTACAAATAGGATATGGGTAAAATGAAAACAGAAAGATGCGGAGTATTCCAAGCAGTTATTTCAATGGGAATATAAGCCCTGAGTTAGAGAGAAACTAAAGATATAAGGGACGTAAGATATCTGAAACCAGATATTAAATTTCATCTTGATAACTCCATTTGAGTAGTCAGTGGGGTGTCTTTAGCAGTCTGGAAGAGAGACTGGGGCAGGGGCAGTTATTAGACAGTAGGAAACTGAGCTCTTTCGGTAGGGCTCTAGGTGCCCAAGGAGAAGAGAGCCCGGTATGCGGAAACCAGTGGGTGGGTATTCGTTGCTGGTTGGTCCAGATAAGAGTGGGCACTAATGGCCTAAACTAGGACTGAGACATCCAAAACAGAAGGGACAGGACAAAGGTGGGATGGTGTCAGGACTTGCACCCTGGATGTGGGAGATGGTATGGAAGGGAGGAATGAATAAGACTTGAAGGAATTCAGGAGAAGCAGACTTAAGGGAATGAACGAGATCATCACTCCACTTGCTCCTTACCATCCTAAGAAGAAGCTTTTAGTAATTTAATCAACTCAAATTTTACCCCTAGAACTACTCAGAGGGCTTGTTTTTGAGCCATGGGTCCACTTTGCAGGTGATGTTGCCTCTCCCACCTTTTCTGGATTTACCACCAAAATTTCCAGTCTATGCTTAGCTGGGTGCCCAGCTTTATAAGATGCTAGAATCAACCTCTCACACGTTATATTCTACAAAACAGCGAGATGGAGGCAGATCCATTAAATCCTTGCTTCTTGAAGCACAAGTTTTGTCTCTGATCAGGAAATGTGATCTCCTCTCTATAGGTTTTTGATGTTATTGTTGTTACTATTACTATTATTACGTTATTCATTCTGGCTTTTCTCAGGATGCTCGCCATCAATCAGCAGGCAGATGTCCTGCTCTATGGTTCTTCCTGTGTCCTGTTGTGCCACTGGCTAGTAACAAGCTGTGGCTAAATTGTCAGCCCCCTAATTACAGGACACTCTAATTACAGACGTGTTACACTTGCAAGGTGTTATTACGAGGCTCCGTCTGCCATCACCCAGAAGTAATCTAACAAAATGTCATCGCAATTGGCAGGGGGCTGGTATATGGAATGACTAAACTCTCCCATGCATCCTTGTCTTGGGAATGCCCTTGGACTTGGGGGAGGGATCAGCTGAAAGGATCTTGCTGAGTAGGCCAAAGTAAAGCACTCGGTGGGAGGGGAGACCCGGAGGGACAGGAGCATGGGGAATGGAAAGAGGCCACTATGGATTCCTCAAGGCCATTCATTGTGGCAGGGCAGAGATTTCTCTGCTCCTCACCCTATTCAATCCTTGCTCTCCTCACCCTGGGAGGACTTCTGTGTTTGTTTGCTTAAGCTCCATAAAATCAGAACTCTTGTTATGAGGTGCTATCAATCTTAGCCCGTGAAAAGTTTGTCTTATGATTGTTCCACTCTGCAGAGGCTAAAAGATGTAAATCTCTTCCTGTGGAGGACTTCACCCTGTCTAGAGGGATGTATTGCATCCCTTCCAGAACAGAGCAGGGAAAGACAGCCTGCACCCACCTGACCCCAATGTGCTTGTCAGGAAGGCTCCAGAAAGAGAACAAAAGTAGAAAAATTAAGAAAGCAGAGGCCAGGAAGTCCCAGCTGCCCCTCAGAGGCTAACTGTCAGGATGGAAAATCACTGAATTAGAAAAGTCATGTCGCACGGGCCTTTGGGCTTCCTGTATATTGGAGATTAGCCAATAAGGAGAGTGCCTTCTTCCTGGCAAACCCTGCAAAGCCTTCCACATACAGTTTGCTTCCTGTGTTGTAAAACCTAAGGGTTATCCTTCTAACTCCAGATGCCTGATATCTCAGGATGCCTAGGCTCCAAGAGAACCATCTAGAAAATTAATACAACCTACACCGGTTCGCAGACGAATTCTATGGCCATATCAGAGGGTGTTAACACAGTGCATGAGACCATTGAAACCTCAGCATGGACTTCATAGAAGAGCTCACATGGCTTTTTTAAGGGTCTGGGGCCCCATGTATGCTCTCAGAATCACTGGCACTTCATCTGCACGACGATTTAAGAACCAGTCCAGGCTTTGGCACCACCCCTGAGACCACTCTGCTTCAAGGGAAATGTGGGTGAAAAGGTGCCAGCTGATCTGCAGCCTGGAAAAAGTACTAAGCAAAGCAGGAATTAATTGGGCAGTGGGTCTCAGTAGGAGAGAACACTCCCTGATTCATTGATTCACTCATTCTTTCATTCGGCACACATTTATTGAGCACTTACTGCACGGAAGGCATTGTGTAATAGATGTGGCTATAACTGTGAGCTGAACACCTTGATGTTACAGGGGGCGCTCTGCTCTGGAGCTCCATCACCTGACATTACATATCTAGCATATTAAAATGCACACCCATCATGCATAAATAAACATTACAATTTTTTAAAGAATTTTCAAAAAATATATAATTCTGAATTTTGTTCTTTTGAGCTAAATCTATTAATATGTAAATAACTCTATAAGAATTGAGTTTCAGTCGACAGGTTACTATATTGAAATACCGTTCATTTTTGTAGATATTTAATAATACATTTATTACTTTTGATTTCACACCTTATTTTCTTTTTATAAAGAGATTTTATTTCTTTGGCCCTGGCTGGTGTGGTTCAGTGGGTTGAGTGCCAGCCTGCTAACCAAAGGGTTGCCGATTGGCTCCCAGTCAGGACACATGCCTGGGTTGCAGGCCAGGTCCCCAATAGGGGAGAATAGTGACTCCATGTCCCCTCCCCTGAATTGCAGGGGTAGGTGGCCAGGGTGGGAGGATAGAGAAGGAAGAGAGGTACAAAGCAAGACTGGACTCCGCTGCTCTAACCCAAGTAGCACAAGCACAACAGCTCTTTAGATGAGTGTTTTAACCCAACTAACCTAAGAGGTAATACCTACACTCCAGGCCACTCCCTGCCTGCAGTGATTCTCGACTGGGGGCAGTGCTGTCCCATAGCAGACATCCAGCAACGTCTGGAACTATTCTTTTTAGTGCAACAGCTGGGAAGAGGGCTTGCTACTGGACTCTAGAGAGTAAAGACTAGGAGCGCTGCTCAGTATCCGACAATCTACAGGACAGGCCCCACAACAAAGATTTGCCCACCCTAGCTGCTGTCAATAGTGTCACAGTTTGGGAACCCTGATAGAGAACAATTTTATAAACTAAATAACCATGTGTGCTGAGAAACCCTGTCGGAACCAGAAGTTGGGACTCCAGGACTAGGTGTCCGTGACTTGAGGAAGAGCCAATTTGTCTTTTAAAAAAATATTTATTTAATTTTTAAAAGAGATAAGAAGGGATAGAAAAAAAGAGACAAACATCAATGTGAGAGACAAACATTGATAGGTTGCGTTTCATAGGTGCCCTGCCCAGGGACCACACCCACAACCCAGGCGTGTATCCTCACCGGGGATCGAACCGGTGACCCCTCACTTTGTGGACTGATGCTCCCAACCAACTGAGCCACACCATTCAGGGCCAACCGGTGTTTTTTTCTACTAAGGTCAGGCAATGATGAGAGTTGCTACAGTCCATCAAGACAAATAGTAGGAGCCAGGAAGAGGAACATTTAGAGAAAATTGAGCTATGACTCAGTTAAGCTCTCCAGGTACATTCGAGCAACATTGCTGGAAACCTGAGCCGCCGAACTGTAAGGACTGCAGGGCTGGAGGTCCTTCGTCAGCATAAAGGCAGGCCATCCTTGTACAACTGGGCCGGAAGTGCACTGCACCATTTCAGAGGGCACGTTCACATTATTGAAAATTATGGATTTGTATATTTGCTCAGGAAATTTTCTGGAACATAGCATAGCACTGAGATGTCCTAGCACAATAAGATCATTTTCTAATTTTCACTAGGATGCTATATGGCCTTCTTAGCATCAACTATTATATAATTTTGATAGTTAACCCAGGCCCATAGATACTTATATTTGAGGACCTAGGTCCTGGAGGCCTTAAAGAAAAGAACCTCACATATTGGGGATAGAGAATTATTGGTTAGACCTTCTGAAGTATCAGTTGACCTGTGAACTCAGGACCTGGCAATATTCCCATAACCTCTGCATTATTTCTTAACAGAACAACTCTTTCTGAGTGTTCATGGAATTGTTTGCTTAACTCTTACCCTTTTCCTTCTGGGCAGCTAGACTTGATTTCCAAGCATCCCTTGCCATTGGGTGTAGTCATATGAGTGATTTAGGCCATGAAATATTGGTAGAGATGCTGGTTTGGCCTATAAAACCCTATGTGAACTTCTGCTGTCTCTTTTTCCATCAACTGACTGAAGAGAACTCCAAAGGCCTACAAAGGATGAGCCACAAGACGGGAACATCCTCTCTGAATGGCCCCACAGAGGCCTCGGCAACCCATTTTGCACTAGAACTCAAAGGAACAGCATTTCTATTACTCTTTTGTAGAGTGTAGGTTGGTTGTTACAGCAGTTAGCCTACCCTTCCTAATACATTGCTAAGGGGGAAATTATAGTCATCAAGTCTATAGAGAGAGTAATAAAATACAGTGTTTAACGTCACAGAACCTGGAGCCAGAGTACCTGTGTTTGAATGGAATCCCCGCTACTTCTTAGGTGTGAGAGCTTGGGCAAATTTACTTACATGTGTACCTCAATTTCCTCATACAGAAAATTGGGCTAATAATTATACCTGAGTCCTAAGGGTGTTGTGAGATTTAACCCACGTACATTGCCTTGCCCAATGTCTCACACGTCATGAGCATCGATAACAGCTATTCTGAGGCTGATATTTGAATATTGTGAATACGCACAAACTGGGAGACTTACAGAGAAGGCTGCTAATGTTTAAAACCAGGCTTTGTCATTAAGCCCAAATCTTCTTCGAGACCCTTCCATAAGCCTAAAATACCATCAACTTCTGACCTAGAGAGGAATCAGCTTAGACAATCTACACAGCACAGGAATGGGATATGCTGTGAGGCTTGGATATGATGGCATTGCCTAGGGAACCAACCACACAGTTTAACTCCGTCTTGTGTCTCTCTGAGAGGGATTCCAAATACCTACACTCACTGACGGATTGTCTGGAGGGTCCCCCAGCTACCATAAGATCATGACCGGAGGAAGGAAAGACAGAATGTAGGTGGATCAGTTTATGCAAAGTCCCTGCCAAGGTGAAGTGGTGGAGCAATAGTTCGCCAACAATTTCCAATTTCATTTCCGGTTCCCCATCATACACTTAACGATAATGGAAAACCTCAAAATTTTTTTGTGGTTTAAATATTTATTAAATCTTTTAAAATAAAAACAATAAACCTATTACATGCTAACATATGATTTTGAATGAAAAATAATATGTAATTCCTAAAGAACAAATTAATAGGAGTGGCCTCATTCTATATTTTTGTAAATTGCTTTAAGATCTAGCTTAAAGAAGACAGCTGGATTCTCATGTCTGCTCCAACATTCAATCTGTTGTGCCATCTCATGCCATGTAACTTCCAGAAAACTCCACCAGGTATTTATCAGAGAATGAAATTGCAAAAAAGCAAATAAAGTCATATGGTTATAAAAGTAATTTTTGCTTTGTGGCCCCCCAAATGAGTTTTGGGGACACCCAGAATCCCAGAGCACATTTCAAGTGGATGAGGTAGACCATGCCACAGTACCCACTGCTGCTTGCTCAGTTAGTTCTCAATGGTTCTCAGCATTGAATGGTAGGCCTTGTGATAGTACATGCCTGTGTTTTCTTTTGAGTGATCATACATTATTATACCCTGCTGTAGGTGACGTACATACACTATGCTCATCTGAAGAAGAAATTACGGCACAAGAAGTTTATTTACTTTACCCAAGGTCATGTAATAAATTACTTTGGAAACTCAATCTTGGGTTTTCTTCTACCCAATCAAAATTCTTCCTTGGTCCAGACACTGCATTGAAATGTCTACTTAGTCTACTGTTGGACAGGTAAATACAGATAATCTGAGTATAGTTTGCTTTCCGCAGGTGACCTCAGCGCTTTCCAATCCCACCTTGAGGCTATACTTAGCATTTCCCATGCATCCTAACAGACACCCAACTCTGTGACTCAATAACCAGAGACAGATATGTTGTGACAATCTGATGAGAAATCTCCGAGGGGTGGAGAAAAATGACTCACACTGGGACAATACTTACAAGAAAGTCTGTTAATTTCTCTAACGGAAATCTCCTCCATCCTTTCCCCATTTCTCTTCACTCCCTCTCTTTCTCCCTTCTCTCACAGAGACACCCAGAATCCTGCTTTGATATTGAGAAAAATATAGCCTTTACCTTTCATTCATAATTCCCACTATACAAAAGAAAACTCAAAGATTGATAACTATTGCTCTCTTTTGAATGCCTCTTAGAGAGCACAATTCATGCGGTCACCCCTGGATTAATTTATTAAGAAAAACATGCTTTGAAAATTTCTTTACTTCTGTCTCTCATTTCTACTAAATATCATAGAACTGACCTCAGCCTCATAGACCTTGAGGCGATCTCAACCAAGTCCTCTAATTTACACTCCTGTGACATGATACCACATTCTGCTCCTACGGATGCATTTATTACACACACACACACACAGACTTTCTCAACACATAGCAGTGCAGTCTGAAAGGTTGAGTTAATGCTGTCATTAAAATCTATATTCTGTTGCATATTACATCAAGGCAATAGAGATGAACTCAGTGTAATATATGCCTGTTTAAACTTCACATGTTTGGGAAAATTCTCACATCATTCCTCTTTCTTCTCTTCTTCAGGCTAATCAAGCCTATCATCTTCTTTAATTTGAAACTCACATTTTATCTTCTTTGCCTTATATAATTTGCTTAGCTTTTCATAGACCCCCCTCCAATTCTTCCATATGCTCTTTTAAATTTGCAGGTCCAAAGTGCACCCAGACTCTAATATGGTTGATTTTTAACCATATTATATATGGTATATGTGATTATAAGAATTAATTAATAATTTTTCCTCATTTCATATTGATGACATCGATCATCGGTAACATGTGAATTTTAAGACGAAACTGGTAATTCCTCTTGTATATCATAGTGAACCAGCTACTAAAATTGGAAGAAGGCAGAGACATAGCCCTAGAGTGCTAAACAAAGTATTCTTATATTATCAAACATGAATCTCAAATACATATATCACACAGAATTTTTTAAAGTGAAAGGGTTGGGGCCAATGTGTGACTTCACTCAAAGCCCCCTTGAAAGTGCGGGGCCAACGTTTATTTTTATAATATGTGGCCCCAATCCCAGACCCAGCACTGTGGGCCAAGGAGAATGACTTGGCTTAAGGTCAACCACTATTGTCAAACCAAAGATTAGCCAAATCCTTTTACTTGAGCATTTGAACTCAGAGTCACAGCAAATGCAGTCTGATGATGTGACTGATGAAGCTGTAAGGCCAGATATCTGGGTCTGGCCCTTTAAGTGCCTGTAGAGATCAACACTGTTGCAAGCAGAAATGGCAGAGGTCCCGTGGTTGCTAACAAAGAGTTGGAGAGGGATGAAGAGGGAGCTCTTCGGGCTCAGTGTCTTCTCTGCTCCCATTCTCAGGAATGATTCAGTCCACTCCTTGATTCCTGTGTCATAGCGGTTGTAGAGTGTAAATGTATTACAACTCCCCTCTGTCCGTCCGATAGTTTGAGCAAATTAATAGATCTTGCAAGAAAATGACCAGCCAAGAGCATTTTTACCACTGGACGATTTAGGATTTGGAACACAATGACACAGGCCTGCCACCACCTCCACTCCTCGGTGGCAAAGATGTTCTCCATGAGTCTCCCAGACACATGCGGGGGGCCTTTCTGCTTCCGCCAACAATGCTGATGCCCCAGTGATGACTTGGAACCGGCTTTTGCTCATTACTAGGCGTGTTAATAGCCAACAGTGACCTGCTGTGGACTTTCATTTTTTTTTATAAAAAGTATTTAGCAATTCAGTATAAAAGAAGAAAAGAAAATGGGGTAAAAACACTTTTTATAAAAGCCTGTCTTCTTTGCTGGTCACTTAAGTGCATACTTAACAGGTTAATTAATGGTTCTTGACGAAGAGAGTTCCAGTGGATAATTCCACTCACTAGTATGTAGACAAGGCAATAATGGAGTATAAGGATGAAAATTAGGAAAAGGGAAGTATTTAGGTCAAAGAGAGTTAAGCAGGCTTTTGGAAGGAGATAGATTTTGATGTGTTACTAAGGGGATTAAGAAGACAGTAATAATGTGAACACTCTGTAATTTACCCTTTGCTTATTTTTTTCTAGCCATTTATGCATATATTATTAAATGTACTTAAACATTGGGGAAAAAAAGAATTCCCCAGATTTTGATTACATGTCTGGTTTCATTAATGCCCCTGATTCTCCCAATCCCAATTATTAATATGACTCCTAAAAACTGACCTATGTTATATTGACAAATGAATTTGGCAACTCAACCATAAGAAGGATGATGATTACAGTAATAACACATAGAAACAATTGTAAAATGCACTGTCTGAGTGGCATCGTTTCAATCCAAAGGGGCTTGGGGTGCTGGGGTATCAGAATTCCAAAGATTTGATGGCGGTGCAATCACATGGCAGAGCAACAGGACTATGATGGTGGGTCTCCTCCTCCTTTGACTGATCGGTTGTCACCCTGTCCTCCCTTACTGCTCTGAAGAGCCTGATCATGCCCAAGGAAAAGTGGTGTCGGCGGGGGCGGTGGCGGCACCAGTGGCGTTGTTGTTGAAGGGTTCATAGAAGGTGGTGGAATCTCAGAAGCTGGCATGGCCCTCAAGGCGCAGCTCTCAGAGAAGGGTCTTCTAAAACAATGACAATGTGTTCATTCTTTTTAAGGTGACTTAAAAAATCTCAGGTGGCTGAAACCAATTCCGATGCAAATATAAGAGCGGGAAATGATACTAATTTACTTCAAAGAGTGAGGAGGTAGCATAAAAGTTGAACTATTATCTCAAGTGTCCTCACCTTGATCATCCTATTACACCACAGGTGGCAAACACAAGGCCCACGGGCCGAATCTGGCCCCCCACCTTGTTTTATCCGGCCTGGCACCTTGTTTCTACCCAGCGGCAGCACCGAGCTCTTGCTTCACTGTTAAGGAGTAGTTATATTTATACAGTCCTGACATTACATTCGGCCCTTTAGAGGCAACCTTGAGGCTGGTGTGGGCCCCACTGAAAATGAGTTTGACGCCCCTGTTACAGGTCCTAGCACTTAGGAGGAGATCACTAACTATAAACCGAACGAATAGACTGGCTCCAAGTGTTGCCCTTCCTCACCTGCTGAATACAAATTTAACTTTAAGGCTATACAAAAAGGTAAAACTATTCTTTTTCATTCCAGCTCTGTGTTTTTAGTATCATCCACGTACATTTATGTTGCTTCTTTCTGATAGTATATCCATGTTATGAGTGTGAAGTCAAGGGTTAAGTGAAAGATTGAGGGAGGTATACACAGCAATGATTTTCATGTTACTAAAACCACAAACACACATACGTGCACACAGAGGGGATTCAAGTTAATGCAAATTCTAAATGTCTAAGATAATGCAGATTGGAATGCAGCCAGCAAAAATGTCATTTTCTGGCTTAATGGAGAGATTAATAAATCAAAACCATGAATTATATATGAAGTCTCACCCAGGATCTTGGTTATTTTTAGCACAGGAAAGTAACATGATGCTGCAGGTATGGCTTGAGCCAACGCCATAGCAGCAGGAGCAAGTACCAAGGAAATCAGGGTCCGGATGTCTCAATCAACAAAAGCAGAGACAAAAACTCAGCATCCTCCAGAAGACGGGGACAGCTTTTCTCATGCACAAAAGCCAACGGCAAACGTGATGGAAAGAAACACAAGTGTGTGTGGAGGGGACTTTGCCAGCATACTGATAACTATGCAAATAAGTGAACTCTGTCTCAAGAGCAGCCCTGCTTGTCAAGTGACAAGGTAATTCACAGCTGGGATTTTAACTTCCCCTGCACTAAACAAGGCCATCCTTGGAAACAAAAATAAAGAGCAATCATTAGCACCAGATCAAGCTACAGCATGTCTTGAGGCTAAGGAGGGGTCCGCAGACCTGAGTTCAAGTTCCAGGTCAGCCACTTACACTGTGTTGTCTTAGACAAGTAATTCAACCTCTAGAAGCCTTAGTTTATTTGTCTGAAAGTGAGAACAGAACAGTGTGTACGTATTTAGCATGGCATCTAGTGTATAGCACACGCTCAATAAAATGATTTTGAGCATAATAATTGATGATTTTCAGATATTTAAATATGATGAAAATTGAAGTGCACATGTGTGTGTCCTCACCTTTTTTTTTTAATATTTTATTTATTTATTTTTAGAGAGGAGAGGGAGAGAGAGAGAGAGAAACATCAATGTGCGGTTGCTGGGGGACATGGCCTGCAACCTAGGCATGTGCCCTGACTGGGAATCGAACCTGCGATGCCTGGTTCGCAGCCCGCGCTCAATCCACTGAGCTACGCCAGCCAGGGCTGTCCTCACCTTTAAAATCATTAAGAAATATAATTCTTTATGCATGCATATATAAAACTCATGCAGATACTGATTAGAAGTTTTTAGCAAATAACTTATATGATACAAGTCTGGGCTACCCAATAGATAACAGCTTTGAAATAATCATATTAGGCACTATTCAATGAAGAGAAGGGCAACACTGAAAAGAATAAATATATAATAAGTATATAATATATTATTGTACCATCTCTCCCCTGGCCTTTAGTGCCATAGATGCTATACAAACAGCCCACTAATTAATATAATTAACCTTTAATGTTAAGAAGCAAATAACCAATAATCCAACTTCCCAGAAACCTGCAAAGGAAAGAGATTCAGGACATCTTTCAACTGGAAGAATATTCATTAACTATTCACCAAAATGTAAATTCTATTTCTCTGTGGGTGGTAGAATATAGGTGATTTTTATTTTTCAACGTTTTTTGGTTTATACATAATTCATAATTTGTCTAATTCATATACTGATTTTTGCATTAAGAAACAGAAGATACTTAAGTAGTATTTTCTTATGTAAGGAGGCAGGAGAGGCAGGGGTCTGCCAACTAGTCTTGACTGCCCCCTGCTTTTGTAAATAAAGTTTTATTGCAACACAGTCACAGCCCTCGGATGAAGCATTCTCCATGGCTGCTTCGGCATCCCTATGGCAGAGGTGAGTAGTAGCGACAGAGACCTCATGGCTACAAAGCCTAAGGTGTTTACTACTTGGCCCTTCACAGACAGTTTGCCAACCCTGAATTTAGTTACTCGGAAGGAAACTGTCAGGCGTGGCCTGCCCGTTATGAAATACTTATTACAGGTGGGTCCCTCGGCTGGGACAACTCACTTAACTCCTGAGCTGCCTCATTGCAGGCATCAATCAATCAATCAATCAATCAATACTAACTTTTATTGAGTGTTTACTATCTACCAAGCACTCTTCTAAGTGCCTTACTTATATTAACTAACTATGTCTTTTTGTTGCATGTTCTAGATGAGGAAACTGAGAATGTATGACTTGTCCAATGTCATTTGGAGGATTTGACAGACACAGAATCCAGGAAATCGGAGCTCTAGACCTGTGCTCTTAACCATGAAGCTGAACTGTCGGAAAAAAAGACTCCCCACTGCCTGACATCTAGGACACTGAACTCTTCTAACATTTAGGATTGCATGTTGTGGTTTTCTATCTTCAAAAATATGCCAAGCCCTGGCCGGGTAGCTCAGTTGGTTGGAGCGTTGTCCTGTACACCAAAAGGTCATGGTTTCGATTCCTGCTCAGGGCATGTACCTGGGTTGCAGGCTGGATCCCCAGTCAGGTGTATTAACAGATTGATGTTTCTCACATCAAAGTTTCTCTGCTTCTCTTTCTCCCTTCCTCTTTAGGGGATCTTCCCAAGAGGAAGAAATGAATCAATTTAAAAATTCCTTGGGTGAGGATTTAAAAAAATTCAAGTGCTTTAAAAAAATATGCTAAGCTTTGGTTTTCCTTAGGACACAGGTCACCAGCTAATGGCATCCTTGTGATGTCTTCCCATAGCTATGAGTTTGGGCCACATGGTACTTGAGAACAAGTAGCGTGAAATCCCCGTGACTGGGCATACCTGCCTCACCCTGGCACAGACAGATCCTCTCTGTGACATCACAGCCAGCTGCCACTCACCTTGACCTCTCTCCACTAGGCCAGGGAAGGCCTGGGACACTCCCCTAAGGCTTTGGCAGAGGAAGGCTGGTTGGTGAGGACTTGGGTTGTATGCTGTTATTGCGGCAGGGGTCCCAGCTGGAGCAAAGCCGAGGCCACTCTTTGTGAAGGAGGTGGGCGTGGGAGAAGAGCAAATGTTAGTGTGAAACTTTGGTTCTCTGGGCAAGCACAGAGACTTCTGGGGGGAGAAAAGGGGAGGGGGGAGCTAAGGGCGAGGCAGGGGTGGTGGTGGAAGTGGAGGGCTGTGAGAGGAGGAGGGTAAGGAGGACAGGGCAAGGAAGGGGAAAGAGCAGTGGGGTGGGAGAGGAGGAAAAGCTGGGTGGGGAGGCAGTTGGAAGAGGCGGGGAAGCCAGGGCAGGAGGAAGCCCAGGAGGAAAGGGAGTGGGAGGGAGAGGCAGGGAGAGATGGAGGCAGGGGGGTGGGGAGACAGCAGGGAAAGATGAGAAAGAAAGGGGAAGAGAAATAGAGCCAGTGGGACAAAGGTAAAGTTTCCACTTTCACTGAAAGGGCTTCACAGCAGCAGGGAGTAAAGCGGGGAAGGGGAGAAGCATCACACACACTCCTGAAGGGAACACAAAGCAGCTTCCGCGGCTCCAGCTCTATGGACTCAGGGTGGTGGGAAGTGACAGGCACATCCAGAGGGTCATTTACCATGGGGACCAGAAGGCATGTGGAGGCCCATGACATTCCAGCTTTTCAAGGCCTAGGTTGTGTAAATCAGGGAAAGACAGAAAGGGGAGGAAAACGTGGCGGGTGCCATGTGGTTCTGTGGAGGGGAATACCTCGACACTTTCAACACACCTCCTGGCGGGATCTGAGAAACACATCGCGGAAAAAGTGTCACTGGATGCTGAAAGCACATCCGCATGTATAAACTGTTACCTGATAGGCTGTGAGTCATTTCCTGTAAGGAAAAGGCCACCACCTTGAAAGTGCAATGCAACCTCAGACTACACCGGTGTCGGAGCCTCGGTTTTGCTATGATGACAGCGCCATGCTGAGCACACCAACTAAGCCCCATGGGAAGGTTTGACTCAAGTCACTCAAAAGGAATCATCAGGGGTCACAGGAAAGTCTGGTAATGGCTCTGTTTCCAGGGAAAAATGCTCAATTTCTGTGGGTTCCAAACCACCGTCCCTGAAAATACCCACTGATGCTGAGGCATCCATGAACCCTAGGGCAGGAATTCTGGCTGTGCAGCATTCACACACACACACACACACACACACACACACACACACACACACACACACACGGTTCCTACTTATAAGGAGCATGCGGAACACCTAGGAGTCTGAAAGCTGTAGGAGAGCAGCAGGTAAACCACGCTGCTATTGAGTGTTCCACAGGGCTCGCATTTATATGCACGAAGGAGAAAAGGCTGGCATCTAAATACAGTTCATCACCTTGCAAGGAAAAGATACTGAGGTGGACTGGAACATAGAATGACTGAAAATGGGGTGGTAAGACGTATTTGGAATGACTTTTCATTACCTGTACAAGGATGCATACACATAAGCATGGGGCAGCGCGAATCAAAGCAGTGACGGCTTTCACTTTCAATGATTTTATTCTGTGTCTGGTATGTTTTATAGCATACACACACATATGTACACATACCTATGCACACACAGAGGCATATCTCATCATATATATCTTATAATATTGGTAGATGGGCCTCCCCTCTACAGACGGGTTAAATGCACTCAGATGCTAAGGAAAGAAAAGGTTGACTTGAGAACTAGGAAAATTAAGTTAGTTTCAAGACCCGCAGATCAATGTTCATGTATCCATTCAACAGAGTGAATGCAGTCATTAAGAACAATGCTCAGGAATACTACAGTAAACACGCACCAGCTCCTCACACACAAAGACGAAAAAAAGGACTGCGATGTTTATCTGAGTACTTGGAGAATGGGCGATTTTCTTCCCTTCTCTCTTCCTCCTTCCTTGTCTACCTTTCATTTTTTTTTCTGTTGGAGAGAAATGTTGTCCGATTTTTTTAATATAATGAATAGGCATTACTTTTAAGATCACAAATGATAACACTTGGAAAAGAAAAGCATCGATGTACTAGAATGGATCAATATAAGCAACCACCGGATAATAAGGGGTCGGAATCTTGTCTTATGAGAACCATTTGAAGGACTGTGCAATTTCTACCATGGGAAAAATGAAGGCTTTGGAGGATGAAATAAGGCTCATCAAATACTCTGAAGGCAACCATGCAGACGAGGGATAAGACGTCATTCTAGGAGGCTTCAGAGAACAGAACCGGGCCGATGGAGAGAAAAGTAAAGGGAGGCTCCCTGAAGTGCAATGGAGGTGGCAAGACTTGCCCACTCTGCAACTGTGCTGACGTCTGATAGGGCTCCCTCTCTGTGGAGGTGCGCCCTCAAATGACCGTCTGCACAAACACTCCCCAGGGGCTGGATGACCATCTGCATGAGCACCAGACGGTGGATGAGCATCCCTGGAAATACACATCCAACGAACATACAACTGTAATGGTGAATGTCTTTCCTGCTCACAACCCATCACAAGAAGTGACCATCAAGTTGGGTTTCCTTCCTTAAACATGTTCCTCAGAGCTGTGAGCTATGTCCTAAAACACAGGTGGCAAATACAAGGCCCTGGGCCGAATCCGGCCCTCCACCTTGTTTTATCCGGCCCTGCACCTTGTTTTTACCTGGCGGCAGCATCGAGCTCTTCGCCCCTAGTTATATTGATGCAGTCCTAAAGTTACATTCGGCCCTTTGAAGGCAACCGCGAGGCTGATGTGGCCCCCGGTGAAAATGAGTTTGACACCCCTGTAAGAAGAAGCCACAAAGCCAGCAGCTTGTCCTTAGGGACAGCAGTGTCTCACGAATATGAAGGAAGACTTCCGGCCGACAGCACCGGCACCAGTGAGCCTCAGCAGAGGCGCGTGGCAGTGCGCGGCCTCTCCTTTCAACCACCTGCCTTCCAGTTCTGCGAATGCAGGGGATGCACATTACCCACCCATAACAAAATGCTCTCGACTAAGAAAGACAGGAGATTTTCCCAAGAGGAAGAAAGGAAACTGAAGATTAAGGCAAAGAGAAAAAAGGAAGGATGATAAAGAATGGAGAACAAGGATGATAACAGTATAAAAGCTTTTAGAAAACAACTGATTGCAAACATTCAGAAGAAATTTACACTCTGGGCTTTGAGGTTTATTCACCTGCTTAAACGCTCAGCTACTTTTTTTAGATGCTTCAAAAACTGTCCTGCAAAATGTCTTACATAGTATAAAAGGGATGTTTAAATTTGAGGAAAAAGCCGAGCCAGCTGTCATATTTATATTTTTATCATCAAATTTCCGAATTAGCTGTATGATCTGGAGGAAGTTACTTAATCTCACTGAAACTCCACTTTTTCATATACAAAATGAGAATTATAGTGACCTAGGCTGTTGTAAGAATTAAATTATCCCCTTATATATAGGTGCACATGCATCAGATGTTGAATGAATCTAAGCTTTAGTATTATTGCTGTTAAAAGCAGTTTATTGGGTCTAGAAAGGAATAGGCACTCTCAAGATTTGATTTCAGATGAGATTTACATATATTAACTCTCTTTAAGTCCATCAAATCTTTAAGGTCGAGTTGAGGTTGACAAAATGTTTCTATAAAGGACTGAAGAGTAAAAAACTACCGGCTTCGCAGACATACAGTCTCTGTTGAAACTGCTCAGCTGAGCCTCAGTATTGCAAAAACAATGGGAGGCAATATGTAAATGACTGGGCATGGCTGTGTCCCAATAAAACTTCATTTACAAAGCAAGCCAGATTTTATTTGTATGCAATAGCTCATCTACTTTTCAGCTAGACAGTATTGATCGGAATTATCAAATACAAATGAAGAAACTACTACTCCAAGTGCTCAAGCAACTTGCCCTGGTTTTTCGGATCATGAGTGGCAGGCCTGCTATTTGAACCCAGGCCCAGCCATCCCAGAGTGTATGTTTCTTCCTCCGTGCTGAGTCATGTTCATCAGCATTGCACCTTTTATAGTCATTTAAAAGCAGGACTTATGGTTTAGAGGAGAAATTTTGCTCAACTAAATACATAACTCAAACGGAACATATCAAGCTTCCAGGGCCTATGCCTGTTGTAAACTTTATACTCCAAAAAAAGTGTGCTGGTTGTTATTTCAGTGAGAAGTTGGTCTTGTCAAAATCGAGTAAAGAATTGCCCTGGCTGGTGTGGCTCAGTGGATTGAATACTGGCCTGCAAACCAAAGGGTCGTTGGTTCAATTCCCAGTCAGGGCACATGCTTGGGTTGTGGGCCAGATTCCCAGTAGGCAGTACCTGAGAGGCAACCACACACTGATGTCTCTCTCCCTCTCTTTCTCCTCCCTCCCCTGTCTCTAAAAATAAATAAATAAAATCTTTTTAAAAATCCAGTAAAGAATTATTACATGACTGTCAAAAATAATTTTGGCTTGAGTGCTCTCTCTTTCACTTGAGCATACCCACTCCATTCCCCATCCCCTTATTTTCCCAGCTCAGACTTCCTCTC
>PVIA01006298.1:0-53989 GCA_004024845.1 Tonatia bakeri | reverse complement strand
CCATCATCTCATTGGGGCTTCAAAAACTCATAGACTTGCCCTGAGTATCTAATGCATCGCCATAGAGAAAGGAACTGATTGATTCTTTGCAGAACAAGGAATGGACATAAGAAAATACTCATTCTTCCAGTTATTTATGCCAAACATTAATTTTCTTTGAAGATGGGCAACAGATGTTTAAAAAATACTTCGAGTCACAGTTTTCATTTGGCTGAAAGGAGAAGGAATGGAGGCAGAAAAGGAGTAACAGAACCAATTGGAGATCTTTATCACAAATATACAGCCCCCATACTCTGAGATCTAAGCCCCCTGGGTGGGATCAGGGAATGACGTAGTATCTGCTTAGAGAGCGAAATATTGGGAAATAAACACTTCAAGTGATTTAGTTATTCTGTCTTCAGAAACATTGGTTGAAGGAGGGATTTTCTACCTCAGCATCACTGACATGTCGAGCTGAATCCATTTTTGTTGAGGGGAGCTGCCCTGTGCACTGAAGGGTGAAGAGCAGCAGCCGTGGCCTCTACCCACCGGATGTCACTAACATCCCACTCCTAACTGTGACAATAAAAAATGTCGCAGACATTGCCAACTGTTCCCCTGGTGGGTAAAGTCGTCTTCATTGTAAAGCACTGGGTTAGATCAGAAAGCATCAGATACTGGCTTTATCTTAACATTCAGTCCAAAAAAAAAAAAATGAAGAAGATAAGGCCACGTGGGATCTAGTCAGAGCGCTTTTCTTAGGCTTTATTTCAAAACCTGGGGCCACTCATAGCCCCAACTACTTACTGAAGTGTAGCCATTATTTTGTAGGATGCACTACTGACATGCTTTGCTGATACATTTTTTATTATATTAAGTATCATGTGTCATGTACTGTAATAGGTTTTATGTCAATATCAATGCTCCATGCATCAACAATTTCCCCTGACTTTTTATTTTTCACTCTTTCTTTACAAATTTTAAATGATCTTGGAATTTGCAAACCATCTTAAAACTTATATAAATGTCACCTCCAGTCTTCTCTAACTAAAATTCAATTACCTGTACTATATAATAAAAAGTAACCACTCTACTAATGTTCTAAATGTTATCTAGTGTCAATTAAAATATTACCTACATCTAGGCAATAACCAGTGTTGCTGAAGATGTAGGGAAACTGGAACTGGCAAACATTGCTGGGGGCATGGGAAATGGTGAAGGTACTCTGGAAAACAAGTTGGTAGTTTCTTTTCTTTATTTTTTAAGATTTTATTTATTTATTTTTTAGAGATGGGGAGAGAAAAAAAGACAGAGAGAAACATCAATGTGTGGTTGCCTCTCGTGCACCCCGCACTGGGGACCTGGCCCGCAACCCACGCACATGCCCTGACTGGGAATTGAAGCAGCGACCCTTTGGTTCACAGTCCGCACTCAATCCACTGAGCCACACCAGCCAGGGCAAGTTGGCAGTTTCTTCAGAAGTTAAACATAATTTACTAGAAGACCCAGCAATTCTTCTCTTATGTATTTGCCCAAGACTAAAGTTCACACAAAGACTTGTATCCAAATTTTTGTAATAGCATTGTTCAGAGTGAACAAAAAGTGAACACAAACCAAATGTCATTAACTCGTAAATGGATAAATAAAATACGGTATATTCATACAATGGAATACTATTCAGCAATAGAGAGGAATGAAATACTGATACATGCTATGACATTGATAAACCCTGAACACATTATACTGCATAGAAGAAGCCAGACACAATGACCACATATTGCATGATTCCACTGATATGAAATGTCCAGAAGAGGCGTATCTATAGAAAGAGGAAGTGCCTTAGCAGGGGATGGATAGTAACTGCTAATATGCAGTGAGTTTCCTGTGAGGGCAATGAAGATGCCCTAATATCAAATCATGGTGACAGCTGCACAATTCTGTCAATAAACTAAAAGCCACTGAACTGTATACTTTAACTAAGTGAATTTTATGACACATAATTTATATCTCATTAAAGCTGCTAAAAATAGATATATAGTGTAGGTCTAGATAAAACCTTTTCTGGATGAAAATTGACCATTACCTACCAGGCTGTAAACTGAGTATGGAAGCTGCAACTGTCCTTCCACTCATCAGGCCTGAATGCGGGTCTGAACAATGAGAGATTTGTCTGTATCTCTGTCAGTCCCCTCCCATTCTAACGTCCTCCAAATCAATGAGACCCAGATACGATATCAAGTTCTGTAACTTCTGATTCCACTGTCACTGTGACATATAATGGAATCTCAGGTCAATTTCCTTACTTATACATGCATATGTCAATTAGAAGGCCATTCTTCATTTTAGTAGAGAAATGGTAGCTACTCTCTGGAGGATTCCGGGTATTTACAGTTCTCACACCCCAAAAAATTCCCGCTCTTGTTCTGGCCCCAACTCCCATCACTTCTTTTGGCGCAGACATTGATTGCAACAGTTCCTGTCAAATTGCATGCTAAACAGAGTGTTCTGATGACTGGGTTTTGATTAAGCTGCAGGGAAGATTCCAGTGGCTTCACCACAGGCTCAAGTTGGTTATCAATATCGCTGAGGACAGGCAGTCCTTGTTCAGTTTGTTGGTTACTCAAGGGACAGACAACATATTAGATAATGAAGATAAGATTAAAGTCTCTCAGTAAGCTAGAACTGAGTCAGTGCAGAAAGCGCTGAAATGGACAAAATAAAATTAAATAAGAATATATATGAAAGTTCAACAAATTCATTTTAGATGAACAGAATGATGAGACCTAGCTTCCCAATCACTCATTTAAAAGAAATCTATGTGACCCTGGCTGGTGTGGCTCAGTGGACTGAGTGCCGGCCTGTGAAATAAGAGGTTGCTGGTTCGATTCTCAGTCAGGGCACATGCCCGGGTTGCAGGACAGGTCCCCGGATGGGGACATGCCAGAGGCAACTGATTGATGTGTCTCTCACACATTGATGTTTCTCCCCCTCTCTTTTTCCCTCCCTTCCCCTCTCTCTAAAAATAAAATAAATAAAATCTTTAAAAAATAATAAAAGAAACCCATATGTTTCACATTACAAAAATTTCCATGTGAATTGGCTATACAATTTATTTCTAAAAATAGCGTTATGGTCACGGGTAGCAATAACAGAAGTGCAGAATTCAGGTACAATTTGGAGTATTAGATCCATTTTTGAATGTAATATATTAAGAGGTATATTACAGATTAGTCACCACACAACCTCAAACAAATAATTCAGCCATCAGTGTGAGACACCAAGTTTCGTAGTGGAGATAAAGGAAAAGAGGTCCTTGTCCTTGTGAAGCCGCTAAGCTATCAGGCAATTCCAGTCTTGAGTCAGCCGTTACCAGCATAGTGAGTGTTACAGAGAGAGAAGGCAGAGCTCTTGAGAGCAGGTAAGGGTGGACTTAGCCTAGCTGTGCTTTCACAAGAAGGTAACCTGGACGCTGAGCAGTCTGGAACCTGTGAGGCAGAGCTGAGAGGTCTATGGATGACAGATCTGGACGAGAGAACTGATGGGGCATAGTCAAGGTGTTGGTTTGCGGATGAAGAATCAGCTTCATGTTTGCTGTTCTAAATGAAGTAGGATCGACGGGGAGGAAATACATCCTTGGACTTCTCTGTGGATTATTTGGGAGAACTTCCTCAGACCGTAGAGCAGGTAGCTTAACAAAGTAGTAGCTTGCCAATGCAAAAAGTATTCAGACAGATGATCTTTTTATTGGACTAGGTCAAGGATTGGCAAATGTTTTCTGGAAAGGGTCAGAGAACAAACACTTCAGGATGTGTGACTCTTAGTCTCCATGGCAACTATTCATGTCTGCCACATTATCAAGAAAAGAGGCGCAGATAGTAGGTAAGTAAATAAATGCCTGTGTTCCAATAAAACTGCATTTTGGACCAGGAAATTTGAATTTCATATAATCTTCACATCATAAAATAATCTGATTTCCCTGCCCAACAAATCTTAGCTTGTAGGCTATGAAGATACAGGCAGATTTAGCCAATGAGTTGCAGTTTGCCATCCCTGGACTAGATGATGTTGCAGTTTGCTTCTAGCTCTGTGACTCAGAGTTTGAGTAAAGCCTCAGACACATAGCACATCCTTTTAAACTCATCATTCCTTTGCCAATAATTACACCTATAGAAAAACCTAATTGAGGCAGAAGCACAGAGAATGTTTCACAGCAACAAAGTGGTGAACTGGGATTTGAACCCATGCAGCCTGGCTCCAGAATCATGTTTATGTGTATATATATACTTTCAGCTAATCAATACAACAAACCTAGAAGGCAGGCACCCTGGTCATAAGTGCCTTACAGTTGAGAAAGCTGAGACATAGAGTTGGCAAGTACCTACCCGCATTCACAAGAGTGTCAGTGCTTGTGAGCAGAGTTCAATTTGACCCAGAGGACATACTCTGAACCACCCCCACTTCCCGCTGAGTGTTAATGGGCAGTGGACACAGTCACAGTCAGGGTAAAGATTGGCAGCTCATTGACTGGCAAGTCTGGGAAATGGTTGTGAGCACAGCAGTGAGTATGTGGAACCAGTGATATGAGCTGACTGTGGAAATGCAGGAAGATGGAATAAAAAGGAGATCTAGAAAAGTGAAGAAAATCAACTCTTCTTGTCCCAAAGTTTGGGCTAGGGGACAATCCTGCTTCAATTTCTCTTCTGCACGATAAAGGATAATATTATTATTTACCAGTCTCACCCAAGGATGTTGAGTAAATTAATTGATGTCTTTAGATGAGAACAAGGACATCAAGAACAAGTACACTGGGGTAGTTGATTTGTATTTACTGTTTCATTTATTAAATCGCCACTCTCCTGCTCTTTGGGAGGCCTTATGAGTAAGCAGTGTATTAAATCTTCTCAGAACTATCCATATCACCCTGAGAAAACCAAGTCTAAATGCCAGGAGACAATGGCCACTGTGACTGGGAAAGTCTGGGGAGCCAAGGAATTACAATCTTTGAAGTCTCTTTACTACATCTGTCAATCTGCAATTCTGTCACAAATTTAGGGCCTGTGTTACATTTTTTCTAAGTTATTGGAGTACCACTGCGTGCATTTAGGTGTCCTTTTCACATGAGGGTCGTCTGCCCCCTAGAAGGTACCATGTTGTAGGAAGAAGAGGGCTGAACATATGAGGCAGGAGAGCTGGTTGGGCTGAGGCCCCTGGCCAGGACTGAAGTAGGAAACTGATGTTTGGTTCTCTCATCCAGGAGGCCTTTTCTGATTTCCAGGCTGAGTTGGAGGTCTCTCCTCTATACCTCAGTAGTACCAGCCACATGTCTATCATACCACATATACCCTTTTGACATTGTTGATGTGCTCACCTGGCTATTCCTCAAGGACAAGACCGTTTTGTCATGGTCTTGCCTGAAACTAGTGCAAAGCTGGGAAAGGCTATGAACGCTCAATAAATGTGCAGTAACGATAAGCAATAAACTCCTTGGCTTGCTCATCAGGAAAAACAAGAGAGCAGGATCAGATAATCATTAGTGTCTCTTCTGGTCTTAAGATTTGGATAAAGACCACACTTTAAACTCCCAAATAGACTCTCATACAGGTGGTTATTCTTTGGCTTGGGGGAGGGAAGGGTGGAGAGAGTCTCAAAGGAGAAAGAAAATTATATGACTAGGTCTTTCTCTTCCTATAGAATGGACATTCTCTTCTCAACTCAGCATCGAGAGGGATCAGATCATGCAGCTCTTCTGGTTCCCCTGCTTATAACCCTCCAAATGATTCCCCATCCTGTCCCAAGTAAAAGCCACAACCCTCCCCAAGACCTACAGACACTGTGTTAGCTGGCCTTTTCCCCACTCACCTGCCTGACCTCTGTCCATGGCTCACCCCTGTCCAGCTACACAAGTCTCCTTAACCATGTATCTTCCCTCCTCGGTGTCCATACCCTGATGGCTTGCCCTCACCTCCCTCAAATCTGCCAAATCACCTTCGCTGGCAGATCTATTCTAAACGCCTCATTGACAATGTGCAATCTCCCTTCCAGCACTCCCCATCCTCTGCTGGGTCATTGCTCTCCATAGTGCTGGTTCCCTTTCATTACACTGTAACAGTACTTCTGTTTTATAGGTTCTTTGAGTCCGAGGTCTTATCTTTCTTGATCACTGCTGTGTCCTGGCACCTAGAAGACTGCCGGGCACACTGCACAGGGCTTGATGAATCTTTGTTGGGCGAATGCACGCCACTAAGGCAACACAATGAGATGGGAGTGAGGCTTGGCTCATGAACCACAAGCCCCAGTGATTTTCCTGGTTGGCCTTTGGGCTGTTGCTCTAATCTCATGTTCACCGTCTCCTCCAGACTCCACTTTTGCTCTGCTCTTGGCACCTCTCTTTCCTCTTTCAACCTCTGTCCACAGGTTACTCCCTTTCAAAACAGTGGGAGCTCCATCCCAAGGCAAATTAAGCAGGAGGTGAAATGAAAGAAAGGGAAAATACCTACATGTGCTAATGGAAGGCAGAAACTATTATTAACAGGAAAGGCATGGGGCTGGCCATTGACCTTATTTCCTGATGTGGAAAAAGGAAGCAAATATCAATTTTTCAATCCCAGACTTTCACAAAAGCTAGTTTAGAGCTAATGATGGTTAGAAAAGCAACTTCCCAAATAAAACTTGAATACAGAAATCTAGCACTGTTTTCTAGGCATAGTTTGTGTTCACGGAGGCTGTCTAACCCCTGAAGTCCTTATGTCTAACAATATAATTTATTTTAAGAAGCAAAGGGCAATGGAATGCCTTTTTCTCCTTAAAGGAAAGGCACAGGCTTTGGATATAGACACTTGTATTTATTCATGAAGAAACAAAATCAGTCCTGGCTGGTGTGACTCAGTGGATGGAGCACTGCCCTGTGAACTGAAAGGTCACTGGTTCAATTCCCGGCCAGAGTATATGACTGGGATATGGACCAGTTCCCCTGGTTGGGGGTGTGTGAGAGGCAACTGACTGAGATTTCTCTTTCTCTCTTTCTTCCTCCCTTTCTCTCTCTAAAAATAAATAAGTAAAATCAATAAAAATCATAATGCCTACTCAATGAATTTACATTAGAATGACACAGGATATTTTAAGAGTGGGATATTGTATATAAAATTATCCAATCCACAATGGGTATTCAACAGATATCAGCCATGAACACCACCAGCACCAACATCATCATCACCACTGCTATTTAGAAAGGTCGATCTACTTAGAAGGCAGTAAGAGAGAAGACTACATCATGCTGAGAGAAACAGACAAGGGGGGACATTCTATAGGATGAAAGATGAATCTGATTCAACTAGTTTGAATCAGAGTGCTAGGGTTCCTCAAACTTAGCATGGGTGACATCTGGGGGAATACCTTGAACATTGTAGGATGTTAAACATTATCCATGGACTATATAGATTAGATGCAGTATCAACCCCGAAGCTGTGATAAACACAAATGTCTCTAGACACTGTGAAATGTCCCCTGCAGCTACAAATACTCCAGGTTGAGAACCACTGTGGTCTGACCAGGAAACAGGAAATAAAAGGCAGTAAAAACCAGATTTGACTTAAGACTCATCTTTGTGGTTTATAGCAGAGGACAGCAGGCCATGGTCCACATGTCAAATCCATCCCATCATTTGTTTTCGTAAATAAAGTTTTATTGAAACACGGACATGTTTATCATTTACATTATTGTCTATGGCTGCTTTCACACAACCAAGCCACAGTTGAATAGCTGTGACGGAGAGAGTATGACCCACCAAGGCTAAAACGTTTACTATCTGGCCCTTTCCAGGCAAAGTTGTTGATCCTTGGTTTATATGACACATAGAATATGGAGGGAGGCTGCTCGTTTTTAAATGCTAGTGCAGCTAATTATCACCAATACATTCTGCAGCAAGGCCTTTGAACCTCCTGGTGTTTCAGCTTCCTAATCTGTCAATGGGATTGGTGATAATGGTGCCAAACTCATAGGGTTGTTGTAAGGATTAAATGAATAAAGATATGTGATGTGCTTAGAACAGTCCTGGAAATGTCATAGGCACTCAGAATGTGTTTGCCATTATACTGCTCTTCAAGGGAAAACAAAGAAGACATGGTGATCTAATCTTTTAAGAGACTGATTTATATATTTATAAAGTCTGCCTAGAAAAGAATAGCCTATCTCATGTCCAATAAACTAATTAGTATCTCTCCTTCAATTGTCTCTCCCTAATATCTGATGTGCTAATTACAAAGAACGAGGGGCAGAATCAAATGCCTTTGAAAAATGGGAATGTAAAGTGTTTGATGGAAAACCCAAGAGAAAAAATACAAATTTGTAGTGAAACTAACATGGGAATCTATGGCCATTTCAGATGAAAAAAAGCTGTGCTCTCTGTTTTTATGGTCTTCTTCGTCTTACTTCTAAACTCCTAAAAAGGGCTTTCAGGCAATACCATACATTTATGTGGGCATGGATGTGTATGTATCTCCATCACAAATCTTCACCCTGACTAGACCCAGAGCCTCACTGTATAGGAGCAAAGTACAATAAATTCCTGTCTGGCTTCTAACATTTGCTTGGGTTGTTTCTACTCCTTCAATTCCTGTCTATTTTCCAGGTGTCACCATATATACTTCTTACTTCCTTCCCTGTGGCCCTGGACATGTTCTCTAGGCCACTTCTTCCAATTCCAGAAATATTCAGGGGTCTTCACCTCTCAACTAGGCACTTTGTCCCACACCAACTGCAGCTGTCACTCAACTGCTGCTCGTGTGGCTGCCTTGTTTACCAACCAAGTTTAAATGATTTGTGGCAAGGACCTGAACTTGTGCTTCTCATTTGTATCTACTGTAGCACATGCTTAGAGTGGGAGCTCTTAGTATGCACCAAATACATTAACTAATTGAAAATTATATTGGTTGACACAATGCATATGAGTCGGTCCGGAAAAATCCCAACCATTATAAATATGACAAGAATGGTTTGCGTGACATCGATGTAAATAGGCAGCCAAGGAGAGTGGACTGGAATGCTCATGCACAAACAGTGACAACTTCACTGTACTAGTCAATGGGAGGTGGTAGTTGCAGTTGAGTAAGCATGTATGCTGTGTGGTCGTCGCATTCAAAATGACTGAACCAGTAGAGCTACAAATCTGCATCAAATTTTGTGTTAAGCGTGAGCATTCTTCTGTTGAAACTATTCAGATGATTCAGAAGGCCACAGCTGTGGGCAAGTGGTGATTGGCAGCTTCGTCACAACAATGCACCTGCTCGTACATCACGTCTCATGCAGAGTTTTGGCAAAACATCAAATCACCCAGATGACTCAGCCCCCCTACAGCCCAGATTTGGCGCCCTGTGACTGCTGGATTTTTCTAAAACTAAAATCACCTTTGAAAGGGGAGAGATTTCAAACCATTGATAAGATTCAGGAAAATATGATGGGGCAGCTTGATGGTGAAGGGGAAACTGTGTGAGGTCCCAAGGTGCCTACTTTGAAGGGGACTGAGGTGTCTTTTTCTATGTACAATGTTTCTTGTATCTTGCATGTTCTTTAATAAATGTCTCCATTTTTCATGTTACAGGGCTCTACAGCTTCTGGACAGACTTTGTGTATTCAATGAAGATATAGATATATAGATCCAGATATAGACATAGATATACTCATAGATTTAGAGATACAGATATACAGTTAACTCTTGAACAATGCAGGGGTTAGGAACACCAGTCACCTGACCCACAGTCAAAAAATCACTTATAACTTTTGACTCACTGAAAAATCCAGTTGTTCCTTGGAATCATAACAGGGTTTTTTTCCAGGAATCCCATCCTCGACACACCATGGATACCAAAATCTGCAGATGCTCAAGTCTTTTATACAAAAATGATATAGAACAATACATATAGTCAGCCCTCTGCACCCACAGATTCCCAACTGTAGATTGGAAATACGGTTTTTGATCCACAAAGGGAGGAATCTGTGGATGTAAAACCCATGCATGCAAAGAGCTAATTGTTATTTACTGAAAAAAAAAGTCCACAAATAAGCAGACAGAGTTCAAACCCAAGTTGTTGCAGGCTCAATTGTGTGTATATGTATCTGTGAGTTTATAAATATATAAATATATACCAATGAATGAAAAAGCAAATATAATTAAATGGGTAAGAGGCTGGAATAGACACTCCACAAAAGGAGTTTATACAAATGGTTAACAAACATATGAAGATACTCAACTACATTAGTTATGAAGGACATGCAAATTTAAATCTTTGTTGCTATTATTGCACACCCAGGAGAATGTCTGAAATAAAAAAGATGTAGAGCAAGGGGAACTCTCACACACAGCTGACAGGACCACAGACTGATACAAGTATTTTGGAAAACTGTTTGACAGCATGTACAAAATCTCAACAGAAGCCTGTCCCCTGACTCAGCAATTCCACTCCTTGGATTATTCCCCATAGAAATACATACCCATGTTCATTAAAAGGTGATACTAGAATATTCATGGTAACACTGCTCATAATAGTCAAAAGCTGAAAACCACCTAAATGCTGATTAGCAGTAGGGTGAATAAAGAACCATCTATATTCTTCTAATGGAATATGACAAGAGAAAGGGACAATACATAATACCCTCATCAATAAGAATGAATTTCACAAACATGATGTTGAGTGAAAGAGGCCAGACAGACAAGGGTACATAGTGTGCAAACCAATTCATATTACAAAAGCTAGTGAAACAAACCTGTGAAGTTAAGAAAATGCTTATTCTTGCAGAGTGGAGTATGAAGGGTCTTCTCATTGAAGACTGCTAATATTCTAATTCTTTGATTTGAGTGTTGGTTATATGGGTATGTTCATTTTATGAAAACTCCCTGAGTTATGCAATGAAAAGATGTACCCTCTTCAAGCCCTGGCCAGGCAGCTCAGTTTGTTAGAGCATCATCCCAATATGCCAAGGTAATGGGTTTGCTCCCCAGTCAGGGCACACACAAGAATCAATCAATAAATGCATCAATAAGTGGAACAACAAATTGATGTTTCTCTCTCTCTCTCTCTCTCTCTCCCCCTCCCTCCTTTCCTCTTTCTCTCTCTCAAATGAATAAAAAAAAAATTTAACTCTACTCCAGGAAGACAAAAAAACCCAATTAAAAAATGGGCAAAAGACTTGAACAGACACTTCTCCAAGGAGGACATACAGAGGGCCCAGAGACATATGAAAAGATGCTCAGCATCATGAGCCATCAGAGAGATGCATACTAAAACCACCATGAGATATCACCTCACACCTGTCAGAAAGGCCATCATTAATAAATCAACAAACAAGTGCTGGCAGGGCTGTAGAAAAAAGGGAACCCTAGCGCACTATTGGCGGGAATGCAGACTGGTGCAGCCACAATGGAAAACAGCATGGAATTTCCTCAGAAAACTAAAAATGGAACTGCCTTTTGACCCAGCAATTCCACTGCTGGGATTTTATACCCTAAGAGCCCTGAAACACCAATCCAAAAGAACCCCAATAGAATAGCACCCCAATGTTCATAGCAGCACAATTTACAATAGCCAAGTGCTGGAAGCAACCTAAGTGCCCATCAGCAAATGAGTGGATCAAAAAACTGTGGTCCATTTACACAATGGAATTCTATGCAGCAGAAAGAAAGAAGGACCTCCTACCCTTTGGGACAGCATGGATGGAACTGGAGAGCATTATGCCAAGTGAAGTAAGCCAGGCAGTGAGGGACAAATACCATAGGATCTCACATTTAACTGGAACTAAACAACAAAAGAAAAAAGCAAACAAAATACAACCAGAGTCATTGAAATTAAGAACAATCTAACAATAGCCAGAGGGGAGGACGAGGGGACAGTGGGGAGAAGAGTTTTCAGGAGCTACTATAAAGGACACATTGACAAAACCCAGGGGGAGGGTGGAAGCAAGGGAGGGATGTGGGTTTGCCTGGAGGGTGGGGGTGGGGTGGAGAGAAAATGCAGACAACTGTAATTGAACAGCAATAAAGTAATTTAAAAAAATAAAAAATAAATAAACAAAGCAAAGGATGTATCCAAAAAAATTTTTAAGAGAAAAAAAGATGTACCATTTTCTATATGTAGACTATCCTTCAAAATAAAGTTAAAATTATTTTGGTTGATTGAAATAGGAGTACATTAGCAATACCCTCCTCTATTTCCAGATATTGCCTTCTGTTTTGTACATAGTAGGTATCTAACGGAACTCGCTCTTCCCTGAAGAGAGCAACCAGCAATCACAGACCAGTTGTTCTGCTCACACTGTCACCAAAAGCCTTCCATTCGCCACCTCCAGTCTTCTGCTCAACACACTGGAATGTGTCATTCTTTACACAGAGCTGAGCACTTGAGAACTGGAAAGAACTTCACTTTACAGGCAACAAAACAGACTCTGAAAGTCAAGTGGCTGGCCTGGGACCACACGGCTGAGGTGGGCACGTGGTCCCAGGAGCCCTACCCCCAGCTGTAGGCTTGCTCCTATTCACGGGGAATCAGCACAGCCCCAAGGCGCAGATGCACAGTTCACAGCCTCCCGGGGCATCTGACCACCCTGTAGCACAACAAAGGGTGTCGGTCTGCAGCACAGGCACCAGGAGGTCCGTCTGCACACTCCTCAATGCAAACGTGACAGGGATCTAATTGGAAAGGACACATTTATTAACATTCTTTGGGGCCGTTTGTTTCTTTTAGACTTTATGTATGAGCTAATTTCTGTAGCTGAACAACAGAATCAGAACCTTGTACTTGGTTAATGATATGGTACATTGTGTTGTAGGGTTCTTACATGCTTTGGGGAGAAAAATCTCAGAAGTAGCAATTCTTTGCCTTGTCATTTTGAAGGCTACAGAAACAATCTATATTTTGTATTCAAGGAAAACATGTTTAAATTAACAATGTACATATTTTTTGTTTCTCCATGAACAAGGCTTTTGTGTTTGTTTTCTGCTTAGCACATGCTGAAGCCAGGAAGAGGTGAAGCTACAAGAGGCCGAAGTATTACATAACCCAGCCTGGGTAAACAAATCCGGCTACCCAGGAGGCTGCCTGAGTCTGACCCTGGGTGAAAGCAACCATGAGCAAGGAGTTCTGAGAGGAGCGCTCTGAGTGCGGAAACATGTACATCAAACAGACGCTGTGGGGCAGCACGGACCTGAGCCCAATTATGCAACAGGGGAAGTTGGCTTGGAAAGTCTGTTGCGGCCGAAATCTGAATTTCTCACCTCTCTTTCATTTTCTGCTAGCCTCTTAGCGCCTCCAGCATGCACACAGCCTCTGTGCCTATTCTTAGACCCTAGGCGCTTTTGCCGGACATCCCCCAAAGTGACCTCCAAGGACTCACCCCCTTAAGTAATCCCCTCCTCTTGAATACAAGTAGGATTTAAGACTTGCTTCTGACCAATAGAATATGGCAAACCTGGTGGGATGCCACGCCCTTGATTAAGTTACAGGGCAAAGGTGATAAGATGTAATATAAGACTCCACCTTAGTAGGCTGGAGTGAGAGACCCTCCCTTGCCAGCCTTGAAAAAGTAAACTGATGTCCTGGCTTGTGTGGCTCAGTGGATTGAATGCCGGGCCTTCAAACCAGGGAGTCACTGGTTCGATTCCCAGTCAGGGCACATGCCTTGGTTGCGGGCCAAGTCCCCAGTGAGAGGTGCACGAGAGGCAGCCACATATTGATGTTTCTCTCCCTCTCTTTCTCCCACCTTTCCCCTCTCTCTAAGAATAAATAAATAAAATCTTGAAAAAAAAAAGAAAAAATTAAGCTGCCTGTGACATGGCCTCAGAGCAAGACATGCAGGCAGCCTCTAGGAGTAAGAGTGGCCCCAGCTGACAGCCAGCGGGACATTTTTGAACCTCAGCACTAGAGTGCCAAGAAACCCTTCTGCCACCAATCAGGTGAGTTTGGAAGAGGATCACAGAAAAGTAAGGCAGCCCAGCTGACACTCGATTGCAGCCTTGTGAGACGAGGACAGCCCAGACATCCCTGTGCTCCTGACCACAAAAAAAGCGGGAGTTAATAAATGGCTGCTGTTTTAAGCCACGGAGTCTGTGGTAAATTGTTACACAACAAGAGAAAACAAATATACAACAACAGGAGGAAAGCTAGAAAACTCACAAATAGGAGAGGATTAAATGACGTGCACTTGAACAACAAATGGGTAAAAGAAGACATCAAAAGGGAAATCAAGAAACATCTAGAAAGAAGTGAAGATGAAAACACAAATTATTAAAACCTATGGGATGTTGCGAAAGCAGTTGTAAGACTGCATTTAGGAAAAAAGCCCTCAAATAAACAACCCTAACTGACATCAGGGAACTAGAAAAAGGGGCACGAACTAAATCCACAGGTGCACGAGGAAACAACAAACATCAGAGCAGACATAAATGACATACAGACACTTGCAACATCGGAGAAACCACTCTGTAAAGTACATGATTTTGGAACCACTGTGCTATACATTAGAAACTAATACAGAATAATATTGACTGTAAACTGTAATTGAAAAACAATTTTAAAGAAAAAAATAAACTAAACTAAGAGTTTTTTTTTTCAGAAAGATAAACAAAATTGAAAAAACTTTAGCCAGACAAAGTTAGGGGAAAAAAGAGAGGACTCAAGTACATGAAATAAAAACTGGAAAAGGAGACATTACAACTGATACCATGGAAATACAAAGGGTCATGACACACTGCTATGAAGAATTATATGCCAACAAACTGGATAACGGAAGAAGTGGATAAATTCCTAGAAACACACAGATTACCAAGACTGAAACATGAAGAAATAAAAAATCTGACTAGACCAGTACTGAGTAAGGTAATTGAATCAGTAATTAAAACCTCCCAACACAGAAAAGCCCAGAACCAGAGAATGTCCACTGGTAAATTGTACCCAGCATTTAAAGAATTGAGACCAATTCCTCTCAAATTCTACCAAAAAACACTGAAGAGGAGGGAACACTGCTGAATTCTTTCATGAGGCTAGTGTTTACTCGGGTACCAAAGCCACATAAGGGCACTACAAGAAAAGAAGATTACAGCCCTGGCTGGTGTGGCTGGATTGAGCATGGGCCTGCAAAGCAAAAGGTTACTGGTTCGATTCCCAGTCAGGGCACATGCCTGGGTTGCAGGCCAGGTCCCCAGTAGGGGGCGTGCAAGAGGCAACCACACATTAATGTTTCTCTCCCTCTCATTCTCCCCCCTTCTCCTCTGTCTAAAAATAAATAAAATCTTTTTTTAAAAGAAACAATAAATAAGTCGTTAACTACATCTCACATTATCATTCCATTTGGCTAAAATTTCATTTTGTTTTAGCAATGAATTAGTGTCCTATAGAAAATGGCTCATGCTTGATTCCTGGAAGAAACAAACTAAAAATATTATGAGTCAGGCTACATCAGGGAATTTCAAGAGTATATCTCATCCACTGTCTGAATAATGTCACAGCGAGAAGGAAGAACATTTATGGTGGCTCCTTCCTCAAATCATAAATTTCATAGAAATGAGGAAATTTGTTTCATCCCACAGCAGAGAATACTGATGAAATTTTTGAAGGTAGGAGCTGTCAATTCTGGTGACATTAGGGGATTTCAAATGTAATAAAAAAAGAAACGCACAGCTCTTAGAACAGTTCATGGTCATACATTTCTCCCTCCCCATTAGAATCCAAAATTATACTGAAAGAATTATATACGGGACCCAACAGAAGGAAGGCCTGCTTGAGCGTGGTTGGTAGGGTAATAATATGAGTGTCATAACTTATAGTTTTAATTTGAACATTTCACCTAAAATGTCATATGGTGTGCTTGAGTGTGATATTACATTACAGAATTACATGCTTGTGATTTTGTAATAAAAAATTTTGTAATAAAAATAGGGGCGTTATTTGTGCCGGCCCCCTCAGGTAGAAACTGGTATTCAAAAAGCAACAATCCAGGGGTCTTCAGGTGTGGGAAAGGTCTGGGGCGGCTTTGCTGGTCCTCCTCAGCCTGCTTAGATCTATGAGGCTTCCTGCATCTCCTTAAGTACTTTGAGGACAGAAGACAATGGTCTAATTCCTGGCTGAGAAAGCTGCCCCAGAGAAGAGAAGTGAGAAGTAATGACAAGTTCACCACTCATAAAAACACAACTGCCCGAAGAAGACTACTCTGCTCATATTAAATTTTAAGTAAATATATCTGTAATCCTCCTCCATTGGAGCTTCTGGGAAAATCTTGGTTGAAAAAAGAAAAAGATATCATTATCTCAGAGGAAAAGAAAACGTCGTCAGCATTAACCTCAACTGAGTTACAAGACACAGGCTGCATGTAGAAGCAAGAGAAAAATTAATGCAACACAGGAAAGTTTATGCTCATTCTCTGTGGTCTCAGTGTGGGAAGGGCCCCGTGTTTCGTGCTAGGCAGCAGGCTGTGGTAGACCAGAACAACTTAACCCTTCGGTTATGTGCAAGTCCGCTCTGCATAAGGTAACTTAGTTCATGAAAACAACAACAACAACAAAAAAAAACAATGTGAGAAGCCAGGAAAGATTTGCCACAGTGAAGTTTCCTGTGGGGTAGTTTGAAATAAGCAGCCATTGAAATGGTAGGAAAGGCCAGCAAATAGATAAATAACTCACAGGAGTTGAGTCTGACACATTTTCAGAAGGTAATAAAATGCAACATCGATGCCTTTATAAAGAAACAATTCAGTTCTACCTTTTAGCTCGGTTGCTCAAGAAGTCTAAGACGGCATTGTGCTGACCTCCCACAGTCACCCGGAAAAGCAGCTGTGCTCACTGCTGAAAGAGACGCGCTCATAAACTCTCTTTGAATTATAATTTCCAAATAATCACACCATAAATAATTTCTAGAATTCTAGATGCTTCCTCTTACTTTATTGTTTCTCAGCATCAGCTCTTCTACTTCTTTGGACCCTGATATTTTCGGGTGTTTTCATGTAGATTGTGTTTTTATTTATTTTTTTATTTTTTGCTTCCAAGTTTTAGAAGTTCTACTGAGAGCTTCATGCCCAACTAAGGTCTTCTCACAGATATCCATGGGGAGCTTCTCTTCTTAAAAATCTGCCAGGAGAAAAAACCTTCTCTAGCTAAGAGATGTAAAGCCAGAGACAGAGCACTCCCTGGTGGACATCTAGGGCTATGTCACCTGAATAGAACGGGACCACTTTTTCTAGACACTCCCTTAAGAAGCGATGGTTAGGGCGAGGAGGACTGTATGTCTTACCCTCAAAACCAGAGTGCTTTGGAGTAACTGAAGGTTTTGAAAATAGTAACTCCCAGAAAACAGGTGTGAATCAGGCCAGTTCCAGGCAAACAGAGAAGCGTGACCATTCTAGCATTAAATAAAGTTTGACAGAGTGATTTTGTTCCTGGGTAACTGGAATGAAGCGAGGAGCAGAATGCACTAGGTTGTGGAAGGGAGAGCAGAGACAGTCATAGAGTTGGTACCTAGTATCACCACCCTGTCCCCATCGGGGAGGCTGTCCTCCTTCTACCCGCCTTCACAGTAAAAAAGAACACTTCTCACTGAAAGGATATGATGCTCCATTGCCAAGCGTTACCAAAAATAATTGGTTCAGCAACAATTTTGAAGATGTAAGAACTTCACTTAGACACAAATGCGTTAACGATCCAAATGGCACATTAAGGTATAATACATCTTTGATTTTACTTGGTATTTAAACTCTGGACTGTAAAGAGATGCTCATTTCCAGCCAATTTATATTGTACCAATAGATTATTAAGAGGCCTCTATTTTAAGAGCTTGGTTGCAGAACATATTTCAATTCATACTGCCAATATCAGAATGACCTGAAGGGGCGGGCCCAAGACTGCAGATATGTACAAGATAAATGGAACGACCAGCTTATGACAGCAGGACTTATTCCTACCTCAGCTAGAGTGAAAAATACTGCATAAAAAACACAAAAGTAGTGGAAATAATGTCTCATGAGTGCCAAAAAGTTAGGTTTATGGGGTCACCTGTACAAATCGCAATTTCTAATGCATTGCCAAACATGTGCTTGAGAACTTTCATTTGCAGTTGCGTACATTTTATCATCACTTGAAGATCTAGCAAACTGAAGTCATATTAAAGTGGAAAATGGGGCCATACACAAACATTGGGAAAACAAATCATGTACAGAGATTTAATTGGCGAACTCTTTTTCACAAGAATTTTTATCACTGTTTAATTATGTAAGTTGTGAAATTTTGTTCTTTCTTCAGTTAAAAGAAATGACCTGAGACTGTAAATGGTAAATACAGATTTTTGCAACTGCTGGGCATATTGTTGGCGGGTGGGGGGCTGGATTTCAATGCATATAGCAGCACTTTTCAAACAAAAGTACCGTTTTTCTGTGAACACAATCCCCTTATTCTGCACACATGTGCATCATGCACTTTGTTTTACAGACGATGTAACTTGGGTCTAGAGAAGTTCTAGTCCAAAGTAGGACTGGGACCCTTACAGTCCTACTATAAAAAAGGGGTGTCCAACCTTTTGGCATCTCTGGGCTACACTGGAAAAAGAAGAGTTGTCTCGGGCCACACATTAAATACACTGTGACACGTCATCACAAAAACTGTCTCATCATGTTTTAAGTAAATTTACAATTTTGTGTTGGGCCACATTCACTGCCATCCTGGGCTGCATGCAGCCTGTGGGCCGTGGGTTGGACACCCTTGCAACTTACCAGGCTGCCCGACACATGACTTTCAATTTCCCACTGCTTTATCATCAAATGTGATGCTTCTGGATAGACTCACAGCTGTATTCATACCAATTTCAAACTAATTATGTTGCCATGAAATTACAGTGCATGGATTTTATTGCAAACAGGAGATGCCCACTATCTCCTTAATGGAAACCTGGGATAAGACCCTAGTTTAGTGGATCTCAACTCGGGTGGATTATGCCCACCAGCCCACCAACACACACAGACGTGGCGATGCCTGGAGACACTTTAGCTGATACCATTCATGGGAAAGAGGCCAAGAGTGCTGCTAAACATCCTATACGGCATAGGACAGCCTCCAACAATAAAGAATTATCCAGCCTCAAATGGCAATAGTGTTATGGTTGAAAAATCCTGTGCTAGACACTAGCATTGTATTTCCTAATGATTTCTTACACATTAGCATTGTATTTCTAAGTGATTTCTTACGATAGAGCTCACCGTATGATAACTCTTGTGCCCCGATTTCTATTGTTGTTTATGGGCTGTAAAATGAGCCACCTTTACTATCAGTGTTCTGATTGGGGGACTCTTCTACGTCTGGAAGTTCGTGTTCTCTAGTCAAAGGGTTGCAGGATCTTTGGAACGGGTTTCCAGGGCAGGAAGGAATGGAAGGAATTCTGAGGAGCCCTGCCAAGGAGAAATGGCCTGCCCTTCATTCTTCATTCTGTAGGGTGACCTTCAGGGAGTCACACCCTTGTAGAAGCCCCTCCTCTTGAGTGTGGCTGGGACTTGTGACTTGCTTCTAATTGATAGAATATGGAAAAGTTGATGGGATGTTATGCTCATGATTATACTATATTATATAAGACTGTTGCCCTGAGTGGTGTGGCTCAGTGGGTTCGGCAGCATCCCACACACTGATAGGTCACCGGTTTGATTCCCAGCCAGGGCACATGCCTGGGTTGTGGGTTTGGTTCCCGGTTGGGGGCCTGTGAGAGGTGACCAACTGATGCTTCTCTCTTACATCAATGTTTCTCTCCCTCTTTCCATCTCCCTTTCTTTCTAACAATAAATAAATTAAAATTTTAAAACAAAAGACTGTCTTAGAAGATTAGAGTGAGAAATTCTGCTGTCCTTGAGGAAATCAGCCTGCCTTGTAATAAATGGCCTATGAAGTGGGCCACAGACCCAGGAAGTGCGGGAGGCTCCTGGCCCCTGATGGGCAGCCTCCAACTGAGAGCCAGTGAGAAGGCATGGACCTCAGTCCTTCTACCTCAAGGAGACAGCCTGCCCACAACCTGAGGGTGCTTGAGAAAGGACTGTTCCCCAGCAGAGCTTCCGATGACACCACAGCCCTGGCGGACTGCCCAACTGCAGGCCTGTGGAGCCCTGAGCAGGGGTCCTACCAGGGCCGTCCTCAAACGGGATCCATAAGAACTGTGAGATCATAAGGAGGGAGGCTTTTGGCTGCTAAAATTGCAGTAATTTGTGATGCAGCAACAGGACGAACTTCCCACAAATGCGCAGTATCTCTGGGGCTGCAGAAAAAGTGCAGGGCCAGGGGCTACTCTTCTTTATTTTTATTTTATTTTTATTTTTTTAAGTCTTTGTTTTTAAAAATATTTTATTTATTTATTTTTAGAGAGAGGAGAAGGGAGGGAGAAAGAGAATTAGAAAAACATCAATGTGTGGTTGCCTCTCACATGGCCCCCACTGGGGGGACCTGGCCTGCAACCCAGGCATGTGCCCTGACTGGGAATCAAACCGGCAACCCTTTGGTTCGCAGCCCAAGCTCAATCCGCTGAGCCACACCAGCCAGGGTCCTCTTCTTTATTGATCTGACTTCCCAAAGGAGAGAGAGGAGGGCTGGTGATGATACATGGGGTTAAATGACCCCAAAATGGCAGCTAGAGGCCAACTGGCAGCAGTGGATAAAAAGTCACCAAATACAGAAAATTCCACACTGTTTCACCCAACAACATTATCAAACGCCTCCAGATCTCACCCTCACCATGTTTCTCTCCAAGGTGACCACATCACCCCTAAGTGGGCGGCAACATGAAGTGCTTTTCTGCAAGAAACAACCGTACTGACACAGGAACCTGGGAGGAGGAGATTCACGGGAAACTTCAAGAAGATGGAATTCTCCATTTCCAGCTCCACGCACCCCTCCTTGTGCCCTTAGGAAACCGAGGGACTGAACCCACAGGAATAAGCAGCAGGGCCCAGTCCTCCCTCTAGGGTTCCGGGAGGAAGATTCGAGTCGATTACAGTAAAGCAAGAAGTGACCAAGGAACCCGGCAGTGCTGCTCACGGGGAAAAGGGGATGATGTGAGCAGGGCTTTACCGATTCAAAAGCACACGCGAAAGGCACATCTGGGATCTGAACTGTAGGGCTCGTACAAACGCTGGGGAAATCCAGTGATGGGATTGGGAGAAGGCAGTGATGTGCTCCATCAGGGGAAGATTTAGTCAAGTAAACAGAACTTCTCAAGTGACTCAAACTCTGATAGAAGTAAAAGGACACACAGGCTCTGTCAAACCATGAGAAAAAAAAAACAAAGTGAATTAATACAAAACAGTGAGAAGAAAGGGTGATGGCAGGGCTCAGGAAATAAATTAAGGACAAAAAATGATACAGTGTGTGATTAAAAGAGAGAACTACAGGCGGCAATAGTATTTGAAAAGTTCACTGAGATAACATACACCTGAGGAGATAAGAACTTCTTGCCTCAGGCTGCAGTCAGTGGGGATGGAAAAGCAGGAGTGCAGATTTAGGGGAGGGAGAAAGGATGCAGAGAAAATATCTATTCACAGAAGCATAGAGAAAACGAATATAAAGCCACTTTGTGGGATTTGAGCAACAAGTTTCTAGAAGCGCAGGCAGTCAGGGTCAAGTGCTGAAGAAAGGTCATGAATGAGCAGGGCAAAGCTTCTATGGACGGAGATCAGAGGGCCTGAAATTGCGGTACCTTGGAGGTCCTTGATTCTACGAGCTGCCAAGGGGACATGTGAACTTGCCAGATCCAAAGGGGACTAGCAGGTGTCTAGTGGATTATCTCTAGTTTTCAACTAGGATTCTTAAGCTACTAAGAGGAATTCTTTCAAAACCACCCTTGCTTCTGACAAATGGACTTTGATTTGAAAGTAATTTTTAGTCTTTTAGATAACATTTCTATCTCAAGACAGATTACTGTCTTATGGATCCTGGCAACAACTCGAAATACAAATACTTTCTCTCTCTCTCTCTCTCTCTCTCTCCCTCCCTCTCTCCCTCTCCCTCTTAGGTTTAATCTACAGTTAATGCTTTCCCAGTGTTATCCCACCTAAGAAATACGTACTAACTTCCCAATGGCAACACTAGTAGCTGCTACTCTGTAAAGGGTAAAAGAGTCAGTGAGGAGGCATCAGGTGCTTTATTCGTGCATTCTGATAGGTTTTTGCTGACTTCCTGTAGAACTGAGAAATGTTCTTAATTCTCGACCCCACATATCTATTCCTAACACAGTGCAAGGAAGAAAACAATGACAAACATTCCTTTTGGTTATGCCCCCCCCCAAAAAAAAAGCAAGTGAGTTTCAAAATGAACTCAGAATAATTTTCTGAAATAGTTATTATGAAGCAGAGGCCAGAATTGGAAATTACGGGTTAGCGTACTACTAAGAATGGGGTAGGGGCGCTGACCGGCATGGCTGAGCGGGTTTGGTGTCATCCTGCAAAGTGAAAGGTCGCTTGGTTTGATTTTTTGCCAGGGCGCGTGCCTGGGGTGTGGGATCGACCAATGGGGCTGTGGGAAAGGAAACCGACTGCTGTTTCTCTCAGGCACATCCATGTTTCTCTGCTTCTCTTTTCTCCTTCCCTTCCCCTCTCTCTAAAAATAAATAAATAAAATATATTTTTTAAGAATGGGGTAGGGAAAAGAGAAAACCTGCTGAGTGAGAAATGTCTCACTTCACCGTTCCAGATTCACTCTCCCAGTGTTCTCTGCAATCAAGGCCCACGGAATGCTCGTTCAGTCCAGGCAAACGAACTCAGCAAGCACTATAGTCATTGGCTGTGCTGCTGATATTTGCTATTTTAAGTGAAGTCTGGAAAGTGACTCGCCAGTCTGTTATTATCATTTAGTGCTAGCCAAGAAAGCTAACTTTCCCTCCATGCTGGCCCGCTGGCAGCAGGGAGAGCCCGGGCAGCTGTGGCGGCTGTGGTTGGGACAGAAGTGCCGCAGACCAGGCTCCTACCCCAACCCACACCTGCTGGGGAGGCCCCACGAATTAGTTTTAAGACTCCAAAATACATCACAGGCATTTTCCAATTTTAGTGCAGTTAGACAAGAGCTCGGCTCTTCAGCACAGGTCTGGACCAATGCCAGGCTCTGACCATGACCAGCCACATTTCCTTTGGCAAGTCTTTTAAAGTGACTGTGCCTCCTTTTCTCCACCTTCCTTTCCAAAACCAAGAGGGTAAAATGAACAAAGAATAAGGTGAAGAAGCAGGATTGCACCTGCTTTCAAATACCGTTGAGGGCTAAATGACGTACTTTAAGTACAGGACTTAACATGGTATTTGGCAGATTATAAGTACTCCAGTATATTAGTAAATGTTATTTCCTTACGGATTAAATTTCTTATGTTGACAACAAGATTGAGTTTTTAAAAAGCAGATCATTGGAGCTTTCGATCTATCTGACTGGCCTGGCTATTTTGGCCAATGGTTGCTACGAGGAAAGAAGCGCTTCCTACTGAGGTGTAGATGGCGGGGTGGGGAGTGGTTTGAGAGAGCGGGGCAGGGGAATTTAGAAGCAAAGCCCATCAGCAAGCCCCTATCACAGCCCCCATCCACCAGACTGTCACTATGTACTTCTGCATCTCTCTTCTCTTGTAGACCGTGAAGCTCAAGGAAGCAGGTACTCTGTCTTCCTCTTCTAGTTTCTTCAAAACCAATAGTCATATGGACTGAATGGGAAGAAAGCATCATTTTGGTGAAGGAGGGTTGGGTCTCCATTTCGAAGCCACACCCAATAATAACAGTAGTGTTGCCGTCCATTTTGTGAAACCCCGAGGTCACTAATACAGGTCATATCTTTCCACAGTTGTTCTTTATCCCAGTCTCAGCACTATATTCTCTGCGTGGCAGTGAGGTCCTAACGGGAGTCATCATCCACCATCCACCATCACCAGCACCATCAACATCACCACCACCACCACCACCACCACGAGGAAACCCAGACAGACAGGAAATCTAGAGGAGGCTGAAGCTTCCACTTCCATCTTTCTAGCTTGTAACATCCACTGTAAGGAGGAATCTCCTTCCTCCCTGGGTCCTTGTGTAGAGGCTTAACTGTGAGCACTCATTCTGCTGGGCTGACCGTGCTCCTCTCCTCTCGTCCTGGGACTCAGGCTGAAGAGTCCTGGCATGCTCATTCCCTGGCACACAGAACATCACATCCTTGACCCAAAAGAAGGTGTTTAGGTCTGTTTTTCTTTTTTCAGACCTTTTTCTTCTCTCCACTTGGTGGTCCCGAGTTGCATCATTGTTCCCTCCGAATAGGTAGGAAGAAAATGACTTCCAGAGTTCTTTGAAAGGTGCCTCTGGCTTCTTCCCTTATTTCACCATCACCATTCATGCTGTCTTTTTAGAAAGCCCTAGCAGCTCCTGACCTCCCAAACTTCAGTAGCATTGACAGTAGAGTTGGTTCAATATTCCTGTTCTCCAGAACTCCCCGTGTTTGATCATTGGCTGCCTCTCACATACTCAATAAACACAGGCATATGAAAATAATAATTCCTGCCCTGGTGTGGCTCAGTTAGTTGGGTATTGCCCTGCAAACCAAAAGGTCACTGGTTCGATTCTTGGTCAGGGCATATGCCTGGGTTGTGGGTTCGTTCCCAGATCAGGGAGTGTGCAAGAGTCAACTGATTGATATTTCTCACGTCGATGTTTCTCTCCCTTTCTCCCCCTCTCTCTGGAATCAATAGAAGAAGTAAAATTCCTCTGAAAGTAATAATTTCTGACCTAGAAGATGACAGAACAAAGTGAGGCATCAACTGGTCTATTCTATGCCTAGGAAAAGCCACGGACTGCCTCCAGGTTGCAGCCGTTTTCACTTACTGGGCTTGATGGTGGACTTGAATCACAGCCTGCAGAAGCATCAGATCCACTCACTCCATGGTGTCTGACATGATCTGGCCAAGTAAATTGCCTTCTGCTACTGCACGCTCATGACTCTCCAGGTTCTCTGTCACTGTGGACCACCCTCTTCCCACACAGGCTGCAAGATCCTTCTCTGCTCTATAAACACTGCACTTGTCTTTTAAAAGAACATAATTTAAAGCATTTCGGTTAGAATATCTCTGAACACTGCTATAAGAATTACAGGATAAAAGAGATTACCTTAATTATGTCACTCCACATGATGCGAGACCCATGCAGAGCAAATGTACTTTCCATCTCTTGTCACCGGAGAAAAGCTAGCAAAATATGCGATACATTTTTGGAACACTTACACATTCTTATTATTTCCAATTTCATTAATAGAATGTAAGAATCATATGTTGAATCAATAATATGCTGCGCTAGAGGAATAATTTCATTTATCTTGCAATAGTAAGGCAAGTCTATTGCCGTCTAACTGGCTTGATTTCAGGGAGTGAAGAAAATCATTTATTTTTTCTTAACTGATGGATGCTTGAAATTTTACATCAGTCAGTTATCCTTTTAGATTAAGACACTGATCTCTTTATCTGGAAAAATCTCTGTATGTAAGTGGGACTCGGGAGCAGGATTTAATAGGACAAATTTGAGAAGGGGCACCGGAGAATGAGAGGAAGGGGCAGTTCCAGGAGAGGGGGCTGGAGGGATGACACGGGTGAAAACCAGGAGGATGGTCATGCCTAGTACAAGTGGCAGCTGCTGCTCAGTTGTGCTGTGCCAGGGTCTTTTACACAGATATCGATGATTTTAGAGCATTTAATCTGGACATTTTGTTCACAAAAAGCCAAACCCATCACTAAATCACTGATGAATTTTACACTTAACTATTCTAATACAACTAAGACAAGCCACTTACCTAAGATACGTGCAATGCAGAGCTATATCTGTCAAAAGATTCGTAACCAGAATACATAGGGGACGCCACACATTAGTAAGGAAAAAAGGCAAACAACCAAATAGGAAACTTGAAAAGAAAACAGGCAAATCAACAGAAAAGGGAAACGAAGCAGCTAATGAACATAAAATATTATCTACCAACCCTGAATGAATGAAGCGAGGAAAACGCCTATTAAAACAAAACTGAGACAGCGTGGGAAACACTTTGTCAAGTATATGATTGCCTAACCACCATGTTGCACACCTAACACAGAATAATATTGTGATGTAAACCCTCAATGTAAACACATAAGCGGTAATTTTTTAAATATAAATTAAAAAGAAAAAAATTTAAAAAATTAGATACTATTTTACCCATCAGATTGGCAACGCGTAAGTCTGATAAACCGGGTATAAATGAGGCTATTGGAAAATGTGTGTAGGAAGATAAAGGTACATTAATACACCCATTTTGGAATAAAATGTGGCCCTACCAAGTGCAGACAAAGTTGCACATCCCATTTGGTTAAGTAATCCCTCTTCTAGGTATGATTCCTAAAGAAGGGGTCAGCATATCAGAATGTGGGCCAAACTGGGCCCAATGCCTGTTTTTGTATGGCCCATGAGCTCAAAATATTTCTTAACATTTATAAATGGCTGAGGAAAAAAGTCAAAAGAATAATAATGACATGTGAAAATGATGTGAAATTCACATCAGCATCTATAATTACAGTTTCCCAGGCACACAGCCACGCCTGCTTGTTTACGAATTGTCTATGGCTGCTTTCGCGCTGCCACAGCAGAGTTCAGTAGCTGCGACAGAGGCCATCTGGCCTGCAAAGCTGAAAATATTTACTATCTGGTCCTTAATACAAAAAAATCTGCAGGCCCTGGCCCTACCGAAACTCTCAAATGTGTGTGCAAGGAGAAAGTGCAAAAGTGTGCACTGGAGTATTGTTTTTACTACAAAGAAACTGGAAGCAATGTGACTCTCCATTGAGAACTGACTGCATAAAGAAATCTTCACATATTTATACAATGAACTCTATAGTTTTGTTTAAAAATAGACCTACAAGTATCAACTTGGATAAAACTCACCTACCTCAATGATGAATGATAAGAAAAAAAGTTGCAAAAGAATACAATATAAAACCACTTATACAGCCCTGGCTGCTGTGGCTCAGTGCTTGAGTGCCGGCCTACGAACCAAAGAGTTGCTGGTTCGATCCCCAGTCAGGGCACATGCCTCGGTTGTGGGCCAAGTGTCCAATAGGGGGCATGCGAGAGGCAACCACAATTTATGTTTCTCTCCCTCTTTCCCTCCCTTCCCCTCTCTCTAAAAAATAATAAAATCTCTAAAATATATGTATTTAAAAAAACCATACACACTGAAAAATAACCTAAATGATATAATATATGGTGTGTGGATATATGAGGTTTGTCCAAAAAAAGTCTGGCCATTGTTAACACAATGAGAACAGTTTGTGCAACATCAGTGTAACCTGGCAGCCAAGGAGAGTGGACAGGAATGTGCATGTGTGAACAATGAGGACTTCGCCATACTAGTCAGTGGGGGCGGAGACGCCATTGAAGGAGCATGTGTACTGTATGGCCGTCACATTCAAAATGCCTGAGTGAGTAGAGCAACAAATCTGCATCAATTTTTGTGTTAAGCTTGTACAATCCTTCATGGAAACTATCTGGATGATTCAGGAGGCTGCAGCTGTGGGCACCTGGTGATTGGCAGCTTCATCACAACAACGCACCCACTCAGGCATCACGTCCTGTGCAGAGTTTTTTGGTGAAACATCAAATCACCCAGGTGACTCAGCCCCCCTACAGCCCAGATTTGGTATCCTGTGACTTCTGGCTTTTCCCCAAACTAAAATCACCTTTGAAAGGGGAGAGATTTCAGACCCTTGATGAGATTCAGGAAAATAAGACGGGGCAGCTGATGGTGATTGGGAGAGCTGTGTGAGGTCTCAAGGTGCCTCCTTTGAAGGGGACTGAGGCGTCATTGTTCTATGGACAATGTTTCTTTTATCTTGTATCTTCTTCAGTAAATGTCTCCATTTTTCATATTATAGGGAGGGATACTTTCTGGACAGACCTCATATATTTAAAGAAAATAAAGTATAAAAATATGGAGAGGAAAATACACACCCTCAGGATGCCAGTCATTTCTGCAGAGGAGAAAAAAATGGGATGGAGACCTTCATCTGCATCTATAATATTCTATTGCTTTAAAAAGAAATATGAGTAGCAAATTTAAAAAACTATGTATTTACTATGAAAATGTGTTAATTGCAATGTGCTCTCTACCTTTGAAATGTCTGAGATATTTTCATAACTTCAAATTGTATGTCACAATTATGAAACTGCTCCAATAGCTCTTATTTCTATTGTCCATATTTTCAGCTGGCCACAGGCTTTTCTGTAAGTGTCCTTCAAATTACACACACTTGGGGCAGGAGGTCAGGCAGGACATTTGGTGAGCGTCAGTCCCGCACTGTTGGATGCTAGGAAATACACACCGGGGTGTATGATGAATTGCATAGTCCAGAAAGGCATGCTCTTTGATTATACACCTAATTACCATGACACTATAGGATCTGGGTGACAGAATAATTGCTGTGACACCCAACAAATGCTTTATGAATATTGATTGGAACAGAGATGAAATGGAAAAGAATTCTGTAGCAATCTATTGCATGAGTGAGCCACTTCTCAATAGCCCCTCTGTTAACGAGTGTGCATTTCCCCGACACGTTGGATGAAAACACGGCTTTGTTTCCAACAGCAGAATCAGGAAAAGAGGTAGAAATGTGCTTTTCCTGCCTATAAATTGAGAAGGATGTTGCTACGATGATGATTAAATGCTAATGAGAGTGTCAGATGTGACAGCAAACTCACACCATCAGTCTTAACAATGGGGAGCCTGAGGTTTGCCGGGGCCAGAGACTGTCATGGAAACTCACAGCCTCGTATAATCATGGCTGGCTCTATTGCCTGCCTGATGGGTGCTTCCTTTTGCTGCTAAGCTTGGAGGTGGAGCACTGGAAATGTTTTCACCACCCTGTAAGGAAAAATGTATGGAGGAAGGGAAGGCAGCGGGCACGGGTGTTTTGTCAGCCTACATCAGTCTCACAGTCACGCCTGTTTGCCTTCTGTAACAGGAGGTGAGGAGTGGAGATTAGGCAGCACTAGGGCAAGAGTCTTACAGCCATGCAACCTGGATTTCTTTATCAGCGTTGCCACTTGCTGTCTGTGCCACTCTGGGTAAGCATCTCCTCCTCTTCAGGGTCAAAGGAATGAAATTGTATGCTAATGAGCCTAAACATTTATCTCACAGGATTATGGAACATTTGAAAGAAAAATTTCCACAAAAAATGCATTATAAAGGGTTAACGCTGTCAAGGTATTAGCTGTTCTACCATAGGCTTTGATTTGTGTAGTGTGCAACTTAGTGAGGCCATTTCCACGGATCTGTGTGGTATATGCCATGGTTGAGGGGTTTACAAAGGGACTGGATGGAGCGAGAGAGGAAGGCAGGAAAGGTGAAGGAGGAAGGTGATAGAAGGAAAGGAGAAAAAGGGGGAGGGAGGTAAAGACAGCAGTAAGATAAAGGAAGGAAGATGGGAAGGAAGGAGGAAGGAGATCCAAGTGCGATGGAGAGGCAAGGAAGGGACCTGCAGAGCCTGTCTACTGGCCCCAAGGGACAATCTACATGAGGGTTCAATACTCAGAGACCCCATTCTATCAGCACTATTTATGGGCTCTGGACAGGTACCTCAACCATCTTATTATTGCCACCTGCAAAGTGTAGATAATTTCACCAGTCTCTCAAAAAATACTGCAGAGTAATTTCATAAAACAAACAAAAAAAGGATTCTCCAAAATAAATCCAGAGCACACACTCTCCTGAAAGGTCATGATGATGAAGATAGCCCTGACCGTGGTGAGGGAACAGAGTGGTTTGCGACTCACATGTCCAAGAAGCTCTAAGGCTGCCATAAAATGATTTAGTTGTACTGTATTTCATCTCTGAAAAGACTGTTTCATTACACCCACAATATCACTTCCACAATAAATATCTATGTATTTTGGGGCCCAAAGGGCCATCTTTTATAGGGGATAATGATGAGGACACAGACATTGAAGCTAGGTTTTTTCCACTAGAAAGAAAAATCCTGCAGTGAATCAGCCCCCATGCGCAGGCTCTCCACCCTTTATTTATTACGACTCACTTTAGTGGTGCAGTCCACAACTGCAGAACAATTATTTATGCTTAAAGCCGGCAGAAGTAGGCTGGGTTGGAGCCTTGAACCATGGCCTTAACATTTTAAGAAAATGAGTTAAACAAACCAGATATAACAACTAAAACTCACAATAGTCTGCATGCATGGGTTTTCTGTGAAAAGCCCAGTATTAAAAAAAAAAAAAAAGTTCTGTCCTGTTGTGCCCTCCAAACCATAACGTCCAGAAATTTCTGTTTTTCTCTTTTTTTCATCAAAACAACATATTTTGAAATTTCCCTCACACTCAAAAGTAGCATAACAATCCTTTATACAATGTGAAGTACATGTTTCCATCAATTAGTCACAAAATATTTGATCTGTCCATTCACCACTTTAAAGGCCAAACTTTTCCCAGGCACCCCAGACCCCATCCTTCCTTTTGATCATTCAAGGGCCCCATGTGAGCAACCCTCTTCCATCACTCTTGCATCTTTACACTCCCTCTCCATTTGACCACTGCTATCTGCATTCAAACATCCTGTAATATCTCCAACGTTAAAAATTTAAAAAGCCTTCCTGTGCTCCCACGCCATCCTCCAGCTTCTGCCTAAATCTGTCAATTGCATTCGCAGTTAAATTCCTAGAAATGTTTGCCTATTTTCACCGTCTCCACTTCTTTTCTACTCATTCTCTTTGAACCCACTGCAGTCAGGTCTTTGTCTCCATTATTCTACCTGAAATCCTCACCCGAGGTCACCAATGATGTCCTTGAGGTCAATTCCCATGATCAACACTCACCTCCCATTTTTGTCATCTTATGTGCAGGTTCCTCAAAAGTCTTTCTTAAGTTACCTTGGTTCTCTTCTCCCCCACCCCACTGGCAAATCCCTCTCAGTGTCAAATCCCTCTGCCTCCAATCCCACTGGGGTGCTCTGCATCCAGATTCCTTAGGCCCTCACATCCAGCCCCTTGGATTGGAAGCTCATCTGTCCACTGATCTTTCCAAAATTTGTCTTCAGCTGGATTTCTTCTCAGAACTCTAGATTCATACCCCATGTGTCACATCCAATCCATGAGAAAATCCTATTGGCACTTCCTTAGAAATGTATCGATAATATGGCAACTTCTCACCACCTTTGCCATGGCAACTAAGAGTAACCTATCACTACCATATCCTTGCCTAGATTCCTATTCTCTCTGCTTCCATCCTTGCCAGATACAGTCTAATTTACATATGGCAACTACAGTGATACTTTTAAACTGTCAGACCACGATGCCTCCTGAAGCTCCCCATCACACTCAAAATGAAAGTCAAAGTCCTAACCATGGTCCTCAGGACAGGCCTCATTTACCTCGGTAATCTCACTGCCAGCAGGCATCTCTTTGTATCTCATCAAATATGCCAAGTATCCTTCTGGATCAAGGCCATTCCTCTTAGCTGAGGCAATAGTGACATTGCTCAATTCCTCATTTTCTCCATGTTTTGCTCAAATGTCACTTTATTGGAGCATCCCTCCCTGCTTCTCTATATAAATAGCACCAACCCAACAATCTACATTCCACATGCCATTTATTTTTTCCTCAAAGCACTGATCACTGCTGGAAGTACTCTATGTTCATTTTGTTTCTTTCTTTCTTATTTCTGTATCCCCTCTGGATATAAACACCTCAGGAGCAGGGACTTCTCTTTTATATAGTGGCTAAGATTGAGTCTGACATTCAATAGTTATTCAACGAATGTCTCATTTGATGGTTAGTGAATATTATAGAATATGATATTTTAATAGCATTCTATCAGTTAATCAACTGACCAATAAGTTCAGCAACTATTGATAGTGGACCTATTGTGTATTAAGAAGGTTGTGAAAAGCCAGTAATTCAACCAAAGGAAACTAAGCTCCACGAGCCCATAGTTTTAAGGGTAAAGTTTGAAAAAATAATCTAGTTCCATAGTTTAACTAAAATGCATTATGGCATAATGTGTTCATCAGACTTTGACATTAAGAAAATGGGGTGGGAGGGACCTTGAAGTTAGAAGGTCTCAACACAGATCAGTTTTCAGGAACAGGACTGCTGTGTTTTCCTAGTGATGGCTTCCTTCCTCTCTTTATAATCTTCTGAAGAGTATTTTTAAAAAATCTGAGCTTAGTATAATCAGAAAAAAAATGTGGTGTATTTTGAAAAACAAAAAAGTTAACACTGTATTAGTTTCCTATTGTTGCTGTAAAAAATTATCACATACTTAGTGGCTTAAAGCAACACAGATATATTATCTTATAGTTCTGGAGGCCAGAAGTCTAAAATCAGTCTCACTGGGCTAAAATCAGAAGTCAGCAGCACTGTGTTTCTTTATAAACTCTGAGGGAGAATCTGTTTCCCTGCCTCTTCCAGCTTCTAGAGGCTGCAGGCATCCCTTGGCTCATGGCCACTTCCTCCATCTTCAAAGCGAGCAGAGTGGTATCTTCAAATCTATCTGTCCCCCCTCTCCTGCTTTTATCATAACATTTCCTCTAACTCTGATCCTTCTGCCTGCCCTCTGGTAAGAAACCTTATGATTACATTGGGCCTATCCAGATAATCCAGCATAATCTTCCCATCTCAAGACCTTTAATCTGCAGAGTCCCTCTGGCATGTGAGATAACACAGTCAGAATTAGGGCATGGACATGTATGGAGGGAGGGCATTATACTGCTTATAATAAACAGTCAGTATGAGAATGTACTATTTTGAGTCATCAGATCAATAACTTTGGCGTGACAAAATTGCAGAACTCAAGAATATATAAATTATTCACAAAAAATATATTCTCAGTGCTTGGTTTTGGGTGGCCAAGGCCAGAAGGGGGTGGGCACTGGCAGCCCTGACTGGCCATGGGCATTCCTGCCACCTGCAGGGGAGATCAAGGCTGTGGGGCCATATCTTTATGTGGGAGAAGTTCACTATGCAAGAAACTTGCCATGGAATTCATGACATGTTGAAAATCTTGGGGCTGCTTCTATGTTTGTGTTTTATTTGTTTTTCTCTGTTTTTAAGGTATCTGGGGTTAGAAACTATAAGACCTATAATTCGAGCTTTATAATAGTGTTTTCCTCCAAAAATAATACTTATTTTAAAATGTTTCTGTGAAAAAAATCATCTAGAATTTTTAAAAATTTTTTCATTATAATAAAACAGTATTCCAGGAACTTAGGTGGTTTCTAATGCATTAATGCCATCCCTGCTATTGCTTTTCAAGTATCGCAAATATGCAAAAATCAAAATGTCTCATAATTCATTTCTTCTTTCCCAAGGAATAAGTCCAAAGTAGTTATATTTGTTAAAGGTCAAATAGAATTCAAGTTGTTTAAAGGGCAAAAAGTGGAATAGAAATGCTGAATATGTCATCAAATATATTTGCTTAATTGATCCTTTGAATTGTATCTATGCACACCAGACTCACAAAAAGACACATTCCTGGGAAGTTAAATTTCAAGGGATTATCTCCAATCATGGACGATTATAGAAAACACAGTCTCAGAATTTGATTTGTTTCCTAGGTAACACCCCTTCAAATCTGTTATCTGTGACTCATCATTTTGCTCCTACACATGGGTAAAGATCCTGAAACTACATAGTGTGAATTTCAGGGACAGAAGATGTCTTGAGCAGACATCCTAAAAGAAGGATCTGGGGTGGATACTATTCTCTGGAAGGAAATTTAATTTATTTAAGTTAATAAAAAAAAGCAGGAAGAAGAAACAAAATTGAAAACTTGTTGAAACTTCATTCACTGCAAGACATTGTTAACCAGCAAGTTTGTCTTGGGCCCCTACCAAAAGATTTAAGTTTCTGAAACACATGAAACATCTCACAGTTTAACCCAAAGACTGTCACATAATATAGATCCCAGGGGAGGAATACAGTTAGATGTATATGTTTAAACAACTGTGGCTGATTTATGAAATGCAACAATGGGTAAGACTAGAAATGTAGCATAAGTTAGATTTCTATATACTAAAAAAATGAATAATCTCTCATATATTCCCAAGGTACAAATTTAGATTACTAAACATTAATATTATTTTGGTACAAAGACAGCCATCCCTCAATGTATCTGTATCTGAGGGCAAACCATAAGTTGTGTCTATGTCCCCATTTCCTGCTGAATTTCCTGTATTCAGGGAATATTTTGTTTAAAATAATCATCAAGTATCATCAAGTGTATCCTTGAACCACAAAGTGGAAAACAGAAACAATAGCAGCCACAGTAGGTAGAGTGTTGCAGCAGCAAGCATACAAAGCAAGAAGAGATACTTTCATTCAATATGCAGGCTCAAGGGCTGGTATGGAAGTGGAGAGGGAGTAAGGAGAAATGGTGTAATACCCATTAGGCAGTCAGGCCTGATTCATCCAGCCTGCTAGTCGGCACCTTTTGAATGGAACTATCCTAGGTGCTGAAATAGGCATTTGCGTAAGCTTTGGTTCCTCTGATGACAATATGAAATTGTCACTAGTCACGGGCATTGGCTGAAGACACACTCCTTTTCTTGCCTTCTGCCACCATGAGTCACTATGCTTTTCCAGCTATCAGCCTCTCACAATGGCTCAGTACGAGCTCCCAGTCTGAGACAACTCTCTTTGAAAGGGATAAATGAGAATACCTGAAGCTTATACAGAAAACTGTTCAAAGGTTTAATGACTTATTTCATTCTAGTGTTAACTGGCTTCTTAAAAGTCCCAACACCCACTCAATTTGCCAATGAGAATGATTTAAAATTCAATAGTATTTGCAAATAGGAATCTTTATGTCCTTCTGCAAACCACAGAAGCCTGAGTACTCTATTTTCATGTTAACTGCCTCCCCTTCATTTAGTAGATGGAGATTATTAATTATGCACACTGACATTTAAAAACCACCTGCATTCTGTGTACTTATTACTAACCTGAAGGGTTCAAATCATATAACTTCCTCCACAAATTAGCTCATTTTTGTTAAACCAGACAGAAAAAAAAATAGTAATCTTTTAAAAATAGTTACAGTAATCTACTGAAATGAACATTTTTTTTTCAATTTTTATAGGGCTCAACTGATTACTATATCAAACCCCTGAATAAATTTTCTTCCAGGATATATCATCAGGGATTCCTGTTATCTATTATCATTGTTCTTAAAGCACTGGAGAAATAACCTAATTAAGTATATGATGCATCTCTTATTCCTGTGTAGATTAACCTCAGTGTTCCTCACTTCTGTACCTAACTTTGATCATCAACACTCCCAAACTTCCTAGTTGGAATATTTTCAGTGTTAGACTCAAAGTATTTTTTGATTCACTTCTAGAAAAGAACACCTGACCAGTAATTCACACAGCAGACACATTTCTTGGCTAGGTCTAGGTCAGGATTCAAATAGGTCCAGGAAGCATATTCTGGATATGCTGGTTTATCTAGATCCCTAAAACTTTCCATCACTATTCAAGTCTGCACCAGGAACATAGCACCAAGGGGTACTGGATTAAGTCACCCCAAAATATACCTCTTTGATATAAGGATTATTTTGAAATAAAAGCCACTGAGATGAGCCAAAGCTCTAAAAGCAGGACGTAAGTGTCTGACTTAAAGATGTCTACTACAAATAAAGAATTAAAAAAAAAAAAAAAGAAAAAAAAAGATGTCTACCAGTAATCTACAGTAAACTTCATTCTTGGTGACAAAATACTAGATGCATTACTATAAAACCATAAACAAGGCAATACTCTCAACTTTCTCATCTCAACTAATCAACATTAGATTGGAAGTCCTATCTAATATGATATATAAATATAAGAAACATGATATTAGGAAATGATAGAAAAAGCTCTCATGAATATTTTTGTCATAATTTTCTGACACAATTTTTTATCAAGAAAATTCTACTGGCTCAATAGAAAAACCAGTGAAACTAACACCAAAAATCAGTAAACAGTGAGACTGAAAGTCTTACAAAACTGAGGTGTTCCTGTATACCACCAATAACTGATTCAAAAATTATAATTCAAAAAAATAGGCAGGGCTTTCCCACAATAGCACAAACAACCTCCGCTTCACCCACCCATCTATCTACTCACCAACCACCTACATGAAGAAAAAGAAGAAACAGATACTAGTGAACTAGGAATAAACTTAAGAAACAGGAAAGACCTATATAAATAAAAGTAGAAAATATCACTAAGGTGTTTTTTAAAACCCCGTAAGTAAAGGAGAGACTGATCATATTCATAGATGATTTACTGTTGGAAAGAAAAGTTATTTACTACCAAAATAATCTATATTAATGGATAAATTTGTTACATACATACTTTAAAATACCATAAAACTACAAAAAAGTCAATTAAATATATATGTACTGACAAATACAAATAACCATGATAAACTGTCAAGTGAAATAATGTAAATTTTCCAGAATGATTCCATTAATGGTAAAAAGGGGATAAATGGTGTATGTCTGTTGGTGCGCAGACCAGAAGCTATGAACAGTAATACCATGGGGTAGGGGTAGGAGGAGGGCAGGGAAGAACTGTATTTTACCCCCATGACTGCACTTTTCCAATTTTTATAACACGCTTTATTTGTCTACTTAAAAATTGTAAGGGTATTAAAAATTCCATAGGAACTTGTTTATCAGCTTCTTAGAAATGCTTTCAAATACAAATACGTTTCTTGCCTTTCAGAGCATAAGAACATCAGTGTCCTTGAATTAGCTCAAAACAGATTTTCATGAAATCTCCCTAATTCTCTAACCATGGAGAAACTTCATTTCTTCAGTATGCACTTTTCTCCTTTCTTTCCTTTTGATTCAAACTGGACCCACCTGCCTCCTTCCCCCTTGCATGTCCACTCCATCCATCATTAAGCCCTCAGGACAATGAGGTTCTGATCAGCATCACAGAATCTTGGGAACAAAGCCCTGGGCCTGTTGACCACAGAGACAGGGTTTCAGTCAAACTGTAGATAACATCTAGGCCTCAGTTGTGTTTCACCTCCAGGCCCAGAAAAGCTACCAGACAGAGTTAATGCCCTGGCTGACATCAGGGCCTGATGCACTGATCAATTACCCCTAGCACTGACCAATCAGCAGAGACCATGACCCTGACCTCGACCCTGACTCTCTACACCGTGGTCAAGGATGTTTTTCCTAAATAACCCATCCCCTGCAAGCCCTCTGGGGAGCCAGGTCTTGGAGCATTAGCTCACCTCTGACTCTGGATCTGGACCACTTCTTAAAAATAAACTCTTAGTTTCTTTGCTGTGAGCTCCTGTTCGTGTCTCATTGGGCTCTGCTGCATGCAGGCAAACAGACCCCTTTAGTCTGAAAGGAATCTGTCAGCTCAACACACCTTGATTTATAATAAATATTTGTTAGGCTTCAAGCTTTTGGGGAAAGAAAAATGTGCCCCAATGCAAAGGAACAGAGAAGCATGTGAAAATAAGTGAAGTATTTTTAAATGAAATTTTAAAAGTAAACATGCTGTCATCACATTTACTGTTTTTATAAAAACGTGAGAGCTTCATTTTCAAGTAGTACAAAATTCTTTGATGGGCTAGCTTATGATTTTTTTTTTCATGATAAACTAAAAGGTTTTGAAAGACCTTTCCTACCAGCCCCAGAACAAGAATTTCTTACTTATCTAGTAAACTTGGGCCTCAGGAAACCAGTCCTAAAGCAAAGATAAAAGGATAGAGGCCATAGAACCCTCTGTCACCATAACTCAAACGCTGATAATGTTTTAAGCCATTGTTGGTGGACTCAGAATAAGCAACTAATCCTGTAGGAGGTGACGAATACTGGTTTAGGATGACTTCCATCAAAATGGTTGAACTGTTAGAGCCCTTCAAAAAGTAAACTTCAATTATTATATCTGGAAATTCATTCTCGTTGAGTATCTCAGGTGCCACCAAGGCTTGGTGAGGAGAGGGTAATTTTCTGTGTTTCACCACCTCTTAAAATATACACAACATAGGACAGTATATCAAAATGAAAATCCGTGATCTAAATATTTAAATATATTCCATTTATAACAGATAAATGACACAAGAGAAACAACTAGAGCCCTGGCTGGTGTAGCTCAGTGGATTGAGCGTGGGCTGTGCACCAAAGCATCGCAAGTTCGATTCCCAGTTAGGGCACATGCCTGGGTTGTGGGCCAGGTCCCCAGTGGGAGGCACACGAGAGGCAACCACACATGGATGTTTGTCTCTCTCTCTTTCTCCCTCCCCTCTCTAAAAATAAATAAATAAAATCTTTAAAAAAGAGAGAAAAACAGCTAGAAATAGTAATACTGATTTTGATTCTTTTCAGTGATACAGATGAGACTAAATTATGCCCTGTTCAAAAACACCATCATCAGTAACGTAACAAATTGACAAATGAAAGCAGAAGGGACATCTGCCAAATTGGGGGCAATTAACATAAATGCCTGTCTTCATTATGTACACATTAAATTTACCATACAATTTACTGTATAGTGTTTCTATTTTTTGCTTCAAAAAATGTTATACTATCAAAATATTTTTTTCTAAAAATAAGCACTTGAAATTAAATGTACACTGCCAAAAAACCCAATTTACTTTCAAATAAGTTTTTTTACTATTTTAAACCATCATTTGTAGGAGTCATTTCAATAGACAATTACATAATTGCTAAACTATATAATGATCATCATAACAATATTTGTTATAATAAAATATAGACACATCTCACGTACTCGTCAATATGAGGATTGCTAAATCAATTTTGGTATATTCCTATTATGGAATGTTATATAGGCATTAAAAAAATTGGGAAATTTCTCTTTTCTTTTATTCAATATAACCCCTATGGATCATGAACCCACAAGGTCCAAATAGAGTAATAGTTAATTAAAATGACTCATTTTTCACCTAATTTCTAAAATGTCTAATCACACATCCTGCAAACACCAAATCAGATTCAAGTCCTAACCGCCAGAAACATGAATCACTCTCCCCTCCCACCCTCTCCAAGTTCACTACCCTTCTTACTGCTCTGTACATTTTCAAGAAAATTTTGGTCCATTGAGGCACTTTATTTGGACCTTATCTATGTTCCCAGGAAAAGACACCCAGGATTCTTCCTCCTGTGTGTTTTTGTCTTGCTCCTTCATGGTCCAGGATGCCCGTTGAGGTTGTCAGTACAATGAAACCTAACTGAAGGGAGCAGAATATTCGGCCATGTTTCTAGATCATTGAGCTGCATGTCAGATCTGGAGCTCATCACTGCACACTTGTTTAACTGGCCCAGGAGGTTCACAACAATTTCCTGGCTCTGTGGTCATCAGTGATTTCAAAAGCACCAGTGTAACAATGCTTCATCATCACTGTTAGAAACCAGATGTTGACTTTGGAGGACAGCCTAATAAGAACCTGGCGTTTGCCTCTGTTTTTGGCCTCGCTGATGCTCTCTTCAGAGCACCAGTCAGGACGGTCGTGCACGCCATCATGGTGGCACAGAAAGATGGCAGAAAAGTCTGTGGCCTTTTATGAACTAGGGTAATAGTCTGAGATAGATGTTGGTTATTCTACCACATCTCTCCCTGCCCTCATGCCTGAAGCTCTGAGGCCTCAATATCTTCTACCTATTTTTTAGTTCAATCCCAGATCCCCTAAGATATTCTTTGACAAGAAAGGCAAACTCCTTTTTTCTTTGGGTAAGCTGGGGCAGACAGATGGGAAACATCTATGCATTACCAAATTAGGATTTGTCATATCATATCTTTACAGTTTTTTATTTTTTTTAAATTTGTTTCAAGTTTTTTATAGGTTTTATCTATTTTTAGAGAAAGGGGAAGGGAGGGAAAAAGACTGTGAGAGAAACATCAATGTTTGTTTGCCTCTCACTCACCACCTACTGGGGACCTGGCCTGTAACCCAGGCATGTGCCCTGGCTGGGAATCAAACCAGTGACCTTTCTGTTCAGAAGACTGCACTCAATCCACTGAGCCACACCAACCAGGGCTATAGATTTTTTTAACATCAAGCATGTTTTATTAGGTAAACTTTTTTCTGATATGTACTTTTTTTCTACCCATTTGTTTCTTGAAAGACCTATTCCAGTTAAAAACCTTTCCATTTTCATCATATCAGAGTTAATTAACCTCAATTCAACAAATATTTCCTGACCAGATGGTGACCAAAATGAAGATGGCGTCCGGATGAAAACAGATACCTTCATGGTGATTACATTCTAGGCAGAAGACGTAAACACTTAAACAATAAACACAATAAATCAGTACATTATACAGGGGGGAAATATGAATAGAAGAACAGGGTAATGAGAATGGATGGGGAGTGCATGTGTCAATTAGAATTTTAAGAAACTAATCAAAGTTGTGGGGAAACAAGACAAAGCAACCATAATACAAAGGACAGGTCCGCAGCAGAGGAAAAGCTCTGGCCTGTGGGGAAGTCCATCTGTGTGTTGTCTTCCCATGAACTTGTCCTTTAAACCACTGTCTAGCGCTCTGCAAGTGCGCTGAAGCCCTTCACACTGGAGCCCGTAACTGGAAATGAGTGGCAACTCATCTGTTCCCTAAACGTCATTAACAAGACTTTAAAGAGGCTTACAATTAAGAACTGGTCACAGTTAGTTGTACACCTAAAGGTTTTCTCCTCGACTTTTTCATTTGTGATGTGTAGGACTTGACTGAGTTTGCTCCCACATGAAATGTTGTTTAGTTTTAATTCTTAGCGGGGTATTGTATAAGACTCCTGAATCTTGACATATGTCATAGATTTAGCCAGAGAAAATATAGTCTGAGTTTAGAATATCTTTACACTGACTTCTAAAACTAACTGTTTTATTTCCTTAAACACTTCTCTACCTCCCTTATTATCTGAGTTCTTGGCCCTAAATACTGCCACATTAGGGCTTTATTAATATTATGGAATTATTTTTAATATATTATAGGTACCATTTTGTTGGTGATTGTTTAAAATAAAGTAATTGAGACAACACCTCGAAATGAGAGACTCAAAAGGGACTCAAGATTTTGGGAGGGAACCCTGCCTGCATAGAAATTGAATGGCTCTGGGATAAGGACACCTGGATCTGCAATGATTGCTTTCAAATGACTGATTGATTTACCCAGGGTCACAGAGGGACAGAACAAGACAACAGATTTCATGCCTCTTGGTTTTCAATTCACGGATTTTCTACTACATCCACTTTGCTGTGGAAGTCAAAGTATATATTCCTTTACCCACCCAAACAATCACCAAGCAGTTTGTTTGTGGAAATAGTGTAAAGACATTATTTTACTCAGATGCCCTCTCCTCCCTATTCCCTTTTGATTCTCTGAGTGAGATCAAAGCTGCAACCCTATAAATTTCTTTGATGTCTTGGTTAGACCATCAATATCACAAGCTCTAGAAAAAAGACAAAGGGCATTTAATGTCCACAAGAAATACTTTTACAAGCTTCCCTACTCTATAAATCTGACAGAGCAATATATAAATGACTCATTTGAACCAACCTCCAACTAGAAGAAATAACCTCAAGAATAAGGATCCTGGCAAAATTTTGGCATACTCACTTAGCACAAGACATCTAAATGGCAGAAAGCCATTGGACCTTACTGCCATGTTTATTTAACGTATCTTTTTAAAGTTTTTTTTCCCTTAAATCTCTGCCTGAGGATACATTTGTTGATTTTTAGAGAGAGGAAGAGAGAGAAAAAAACATCAATGTGGGAGAGAAACATTGATTGGTTACCTCCCATATGCTCCCCAACTGGGGACCAAATTCACAAACTAGGTATGTGTCCTGACTAGGAATTGAACCCATGACCTTTCAGTGCACAGGATGACACTCCAGCCGACTGAGTCACACCAGCCAGGGCTATTCAACATGTCTTATACAATTCAAAAAATTAAAAATAATTTGAGGTGCACCATAAAATATGTCTAAGTGATTAATGAACAAAATTGTTGGTTCTATTTCATGAAAAAGTTGTTTTATATTCTCACATTCAAGCTGAAAACTGCCTCTTCTGACCAAGTTATTACTTCCTTCTATGCTTTGGAGCATTTGAAATATATCTCTACTCACATGGTGATATAACTGTTTACTTTCCTCTATTCCTTTCCACGGGACTTAGAGGAAAGGGAACATGATTGATTTCTTTTGCATCACTCTACAAATTGCAGTGATTGGTACAATACTGGGCATTTATTGAGTTCATGGATAGTTCAAGGATAGATGGTTGGTGGGTGGGTGGATGGATGGATGAGTAGCTGGTTACATACTTGTGATATCTATAACATTCCACCACCACCACCACCATCATATAAGGTTCTGTATAACAGTTTTCTTTGTAAATTAGCATACAACTTCTGTGGTAAGGTTTCGTTCATTACCCAGTCTACCTCCCCAAAGTATGACATTTATTGTAAAAAATACTTGTGTACTCATCACTCATCTGAATAATATATTACAAATATACAGGGTGTTAATCCTCCCCCTTGTAGGTTGGTTGGTTTCTCCTTGTAATTCTGTAAATAGTTGCTTTTTTATATATTTAACATTACGTATTTACTTTATTATAAAGTTTAGAATGTGTGTTTCTTTTGTTTGACAAGTACCTTTTTCCATTGTGGCATATCCCTCTTTATACCTCGTAGCAATTTTTGACTCAAAGTGCATTTTGTCCTAAGTTAATCAACATGTCTCTCTCTTCCCAATTTAACCTTAGTACAATTTAACCCTGAAAATACCCTCCATCCCTGTTATGTGTCATTGTAGCCCATCAATTTATTTTTCCCTTTTTTGCCCTAAAATTTCGACTTTTACATTGTCTCTTATAGTCATAATATTTAGGTCTACCCACCTGTTTAGTAATACTTCCTCATTTTTCCTTCTTAAGCCTCAATTCTGAGTTTAATTTCCTCCTTGCCAAGGATACTTGCAGGGCAATAGACCTGAGCGAAAGAATAGATTAGAAAAAAAAAATTCCCACATTGGCCAAGGGAAGCAGGGTACCGTGCCCATCTCAACATGGGCTCCTATAGGAGAAGCAGAAGTCTTCTTCTGGAATTTGAAATTACAGACCAGCCCTCACATGAGGCTGGGATACAGATGTTCAATGTTGATGTGACCGAGGACGCTGCAAGCCAAAGAAAGACTTAATAATTTAAAATCGTTCTGTATTTATAATGTCCCCAGAGCTAAAGAAAGAACATCCTTGGAACCCATACCCAAAAAGGAAATAATAAAAGGTGGTTTCTGAATGGTAGTAATCCTGGGACTAAACACCAAACATATTTGGAGAGAACTATCTTCAACCTAGGCCATGAGAAGATTCCTTGTTATGTGTTTAGAAGGGAGGCTGGCAAAATGTGTCTCTGAAGAACCAGGCATTAAAAACTGCAGTTTTGCACACGAAGTGGTCTCCATTGGAACCACTCAGTTCCACTGTTTCAGCATGAAAGCAACATAGGCTCACTCGTAAATGAATAAGTACTCCAAGAAGAGTTTATCATGGACACTGAAACCCAGATTTTGCACAATTTAGAAATATCAATAAATATTCTTATTTCCTTTCAGCATTTAAAGATATTTTAAAAAGACATTTTTAGCTCTCAGGCTGTCTGAAAAGAGGCAGTGAGCCAGATTTTGTCCACAGATTGAAATTTGCCAACCCCTGGTTTAGAACATTTTCTAATACATAGAAAGTGATGTCTGTGTTTGTTATTATTATTCAGCTATGCAGCATTAATATTCACTAATTTGTTTCCATAGCAATTTTCCCAGCAGACAAAATGGTCAAGAGAAGCTTTTTTTGTACCACTTAATGGCAATGTCAGAGAGCTCCTAAGTACATGAGACCACAGCCTCCAAACTATTAATTTAGTAAAATAGGTGGGCCCTGGCTGGTGTGGCTCAGTGGACTGAGCACCAACCTGTGAACAAAGGGTTGCTATTTGATTTTCAGTCAAGGGGACATGCCTGGGTTGCAGGCCAGGTCCCCAGTTGGGTGCATGTAAGAGGCAACTGATCAATGTATCTCTCACACATTGACATTTCTGTTCCTCTCTTACTCCCTCCCTTCCCCTCTCTCTAAAAATAAGTAAATAAAAATCTTTAAAAAAATAATAAAATGGCTGGGCCTGCACTGATTCAAAAGCAGAACTTTCAAACTAGGACTTAGATCATTGAAAACTGAAACGCTTACGTGACCTCACCAGTCTGACACTAGAAGTGTGGAATAGAAAACCCTACTCATTCAAAATCCAGCTCAAATTGGTCACCTCCTCACAGACCCTTCCCCGGGAACTGTCCAGTGTCAATGTTTCCATCATCTGAATGCCCTTTGCCCTTTGCCCATAGTCCCTGGGCTATGCTTTCCAGTGCAGAGCAAACTCCTTTCCGCTCTCACTTGAGTGTTCCTTATTCACTCTCTCATAACTAGACCAATGGGGCCAACACCTGGAAATGTTCAATGAAATGTTATTAAATGAATGAATGCGGTCCTCACTGAGTAAAACACAAGTCCTTCCAGGAGACAGGACCAACTGATAGAGTAAGAAGGAGCGGGTCGTTATCGTACAACACAACACGAATATGATGCGTAAGTGGCTTGCAAAGCCATGCAAAGCTCAGGGCCCTTAGAGCACAGGGTTTGGGATGAGAGCAGAACAAAATTACATGAGTACGATTCTGAATTGTCAATTATAAAGTCACCTAATCATTGCTAACATGATTTTCAAAAGAAAGATTTCAAAACTATGGGCGAATATTTTCCCAAGCCCAAATAAGATTCTCTCATTCAGAAAATGGATAAAAATTAACTCACACAGGTAAATTACACAGTAATTCCTTTCTCCTGTCAGTTAAATTTTAAAAGCCTTTCTTGTGAAGACAAACTGTATTATCATATCGCAGGATATTTTCTTCTCTTAAAAAAAATTCACTGAGTGAAATTGAGAAAAGCATTTGACTTTTCGGGACCTGCGGTAAAGTTTCAAAATGCTGGAGAATGCCATGCAGTGCAGTGCAAACATTTTTATCCCGCTAAATAAGGGCATTATATATATGTTACTCTCTGACCTCCACTGCGTAGAAGAGAAAGAACATTTGAACACAAAAATGGAGGAAAACAATGTTATATTGTTCAAAGGTGGCTCTTTAAATTAATTATGTTTAGCTTCATGGAAAGAATGTTAAATCGTTACCATTTTTTAAATTGTGCTATAGACTACCGGAAAAATTTCACAGGTCCCAAAGGCCTTAATAATCTAGAGCCCAGTGTTTGGGGATTACTAGACTACAATATCTGAGGTCTCTTTTAACTCTGATATTTTAACATAATTAAATTCTTTTTTCCACATCATTATACTATATTAAATGCCTCTCCTTTTATAGCCACACTCGAAACAGATCAGCAAAGACAGTTCTTTTAGAAGCTTTTAACTTTTCTTTTCCTTAAACTTGATATTGAATTTACTTTCTAATTTACATCTTTATCAATCTCCATTATCTTCTTATTTGATTTACAAGCTTTTATCTTTAGCTCACTAAATTAGCCATATATCATTTCTTTCTCCACTTAAAGAGCCATGCATTTTTCTTTTAAAATCCTTACACATGGCAGAACTTCATTTACAGCAGAGTGAAGGCAAATCCTCTCCACAACAGACATTTATGAACGTGGACAAAGTGCTTACTAACATTTCAGAGTTCCAAAAATTGGCCAAAGGCCACGGCAAAGAGAGGCACTGATTCATGAAGAACTCCCGGAAGGAACTTCAGGCAAGAACTGCTTGTGCGGGCTGCCCCGGCCCCACTGCCTGCTTTGGTACACAGGAGCGGTACTTGTACAGGTATGAGGCTAGACCGAAAACCAGCTGCTTCGCTGCTGAAGAGGGCTCGCTGGCTTTGGAGCAGAGCTGAAAACCCATTCCCACAGCGTGGTCAGAAAAGGTAGTAACTTAGTGGGAAGCAAAAGGGGAAAGCTCACAGGCCTTCTGGCCCCAGCTCCAGGGTGAAAGGGAAGCCAGGCAGAAATTAAACAATGTCCTGGAAAGGAGATCACCTTACAAGTGCAAGGGAAGCTCTCCACGCGTCTCCTACTGGCCAGGAAAATTACATGTACGGGCACAGAGAGCCGAAAGGGCCCAGTGGAAAGAAAAAGCTGAGCAAGGCTTTCAAATCACGTGAACTCAGAATGTTCTTCCAACCCACATGCAAATTTGTCGGCGTGCTGTGGCAGCCAAACAGCTTCGAGTGTTTGAGCTCAACCTCTGCCCAATCGCTGCCTGAGCGCTAAGTTATATAGACAGGGCAGTGGCGTATACATATCCAAGATGAAAATTAAAATTAGGAAACAAAAAATAAACAGAGAGCAGTCACCACACGCATCTGTTTAACATTTATTAAGACGCGCCATGCAAAAGAGCATAATACACATTCTAGTATACACGAAACATTCCTCAGAATAGACCATACCCTATTCCACAAAAGAAGTCCCAATAAATCTAAAAGCACTGAATGATTTAAAGTATGTTCTTCAACAACAATGGAATTAAGTTAGGAAACAAAAACAGAAAAGAATTTAGAAAACTGCCAAATATTTGGAAATGAAACAATATTTTCTGAATACTACATAGGTAAAGAAGAAATCACAAAGGAAATTGGGAAGTATTTGAACTGGATTGTGACAAAATTACACATATTAAAATTTGTAGAGCCCTGACGGGTGTGGTTCAGTGGTTTGAGCATCAGCCTGAGAACCAAAATGTCACCAGTTGGATTCCCCAGGGCATGTAGCCTGGGTTGTGGGCTAGGTCCCCAGTCGCGGGTGTAAGAGAGGCAACCGATTGATTTTTCTCTCCCTCTCTTCCTCCCTTCTTCCCCTCTCTCTAGAAATAAAAAATTAAAAAACCTTTAGATGTATCTAAGGTAGTACTTAGGGAATAATTTATAGCTCTAACGGCCTCTAATACAAAAAGCACGATGATTACCTGAGGGAAAGGGTGGTGGAGGGAGGTAGAAAGGGGTAAGGAGGGATAAATGGTGATGGAAGGAGACAAGACTTGGGGCGGTGAACACACAGCACAATATAGAGACGGTGTGTCATAGAACTCTACAGCTGAAACTTATATAATTTTATTAACCAATGTCACCCCAATAAATTTAATAAAAATAAATAAAAGAAAAAAAGTGCTCAAACCAATAATCTGTTCACCTTAAAAACTGAGAAAGACAGGAGAAATTAGATCCAAAGCAAACAGGAAAGAAATCATCAAGACAATAGGGGAAATTAATCAAGCAGAAAACAGAAATAATAAAGAAAATCAATCACTAAAATTGGTAAATTTCTAGTCAGCTTGACTAAAACAAGAAGAAACGAACTGCCACAATCAGGAATGAAAGACTGAATATTACCACTGACTCTAGGAAAGTTAAATGGATGATAAGAAAATGTGATGCAAAAATTGATACCAACATATAGGCAAATTAGTTGAAATAGACAAGTTCTGAATAAGACTTTTTAAAAAAAGATTTTATTTCTTTTTAGAGACAGGGGAAGGAAAAGAGAGAGGGAGGGAAACATCAATGTGTGGTTGCCTTTCATGTGCCCCCCACCGGGGACCCAGCCCACAACCCAGGCATGTGCCCCAACTAGGAATTGAACCAGCAACCCTTTAGTTCACAGGCTGGTGCTCGATCCACTGATCCACACCAGCCAGGGCTGAAAAAGACATTTTGATGATAGACTTAAAAGTAAGAGCTGAAACTAAATCTTCTAGGAAACATAGAAAAAATACCTTTGAAAAGTTAAGTTAGCAATGATTTATTAGATATAGATATAAAAAGCATGCACTGTGACAAAAATTGGACTTCATCAAATTTCTGCTCTATAAAAGATCCTGTTAAGAAAATGAACAAGCACTCCATAGACCTGGGAGAAAATGCTTTCAAAAAACATATCTATCAAAGGGTTTGTATCTGGAATACATAAAGAACTATTACAACTCAAACAAATGAGCTGACAAAAGAACACTGGAAAGGAAAATTAAGATCATGATGTTACACCATTACATATCTCCTAGAATAACTAAAGTAAAAAGACTAAAAATATTAAGTCCTAGGTTGAATATAGAATAACTGGAAACTTTATGCTTTGTTAGTGGGAATCGAGGTGGTATAGCCACCTTAGAAAACAATTTAACATGTATTAAAACTTAAACATACATTTAATATACACCCCAGAATTCCTACTCCTAGATAATTACCCGAGAGATGAAATCATATGTCCAAAAACACTGGCACAGCTTTTTTACCTACTCATCTACTGATGGGCACTTGGGCTGCTTCCAAATCTTGGCTGTTGTAAGTAATGCTGCAGTGAACATAGGGGTGCATATATTCTTTCAAATTAGTGTTTCAGGTTTCTTCATATATACCCAGAAGTGGAATCGCTGCATCATAAGGCAGTTTGATTTTTAATTTTTTGAGATATCTCCATACTGCTTTCCACAGTGGCTGCACCAATCTGCATCCCCACCAACAGTCCACAAAAGGTTCCCCTCCTCACCAGCACTTATTGTTTGTTGATTTATTGATGGTAGCCATTCTGACAGGTGTAAGGTGCTATCTAATTGTGCTTTTAATTTGCATCTCTCTGAAGATTAGTGACATTGAGCATATTTCATATATCTATTGGCCATCTGTATGTACTCTTTGGAGAAGTATCTATTCAGGTCCTTTGCCCATTTTTTAAAATGGATTGTTTGTTTTCCTGGTGTTGAGTTGTATGAGTTCTTTATACATTTTAGATGTTAATCCCTTATTGGATGTATCATTGACAAATGTGTTCTCCCACTCAGTGGGTTGTCTTTTCATTTTGTGGATGGTTTCCTTTGCTGTGCGAAAACTTTTAGTTTGATGTAGTCCCATTTGTTTATTTTTTTCTTTTGTTTCCCTTAGCTGAGGTGACATATCAGAAAAAATACTGCTACAAGAAAGCTGTGGTACATTTACACAATGGAATACTACTTGGCCATAAAAAAGAAGGAAATCTTACCCATTTCAACAGCATGCATGGACCTGGAGAGCATTGTGCTAAGTGAAATAAGTCAGTCAGAAAGACAAATACCATATGATTTCACACGTATGTGGAATCCAAGGAACAAAATGAACAACCAAGATAGAAACAGATTCATAACACAAAAAACAGCCTGACAGCTGCCACTGGGGCAGGAGGTTGGGTGACAAAAGTGAAGAAATTAAGCACAGAAAAAAAACTCAGACACAGAAAACAGTATGGTGATTACCAGAGGGAAAGTGGGGACAGTGAGGGGTGGTAGGGAGGGTAAAGGGGGGAAGAATGGTGATGGAGGGAAACTTGACTTTGGGTGGTCAACACACAATATAATATACAGATTATGTATTATAGAATTGTACACCAGAAACCTATATAACTTTATTAACCAGTGTTACCCAATAAACTCAATAAAATAAAGACTCATATATGAATGTTTATAATAAATTTATTCATAATCTGTCAAGAGCTGTAAATGCAAATATACCACCAATTGGTGAAGGGATAAACAAATTGTAGTGCATCCATACAATGAAGATGTACTACATTTCACATCCACACATACATGTTATTCAGCAATAAAAAGGAGAAAACTACTGGCACAAACAAAAACATGGATGAATCTCAAAAGCCCTTTGCTAAGTTGAACAAGCCACCCACAAAATGTCACACACTGTAGAATTCCATTTAAATCACACACTGGAAAATGCAAAACAATGAGGACAGAGATCAGATCTGGGGCCAGAGTAAAGTGGAGAGGAACATGAGGGAACTTTCTGGCTTGATGGTAATGTTCTATATCTTGATTGTGATGGTGCTTCCATGACTACAAACATTTGCTGAAATTCATCTTAAGTACAAAGGGGGCACAGATTATTGACAAATGTAATCGTCACGAGAAAACACAGGTTTAGAAGTAGGTCTCCTCGTCTTCTCACACTAAAAGCTCTAAATATTTGCCTGTAATTCAGCTGAGAACATTGGAGAACTCCTAGGAAGTTCCATAAGTCAGTGCATTGCCTTTGTGAGGACAGACATGGTGTGATTTATCTGTACAGTCCCAGTATTTAGCAAAGGGCCACAATCTCATAGCTGGTTAATAAATAGTTGCATTACATATAGACAGATAAATGATTTCTAACAAAGAGGGTTAGCCAAACTCATTAACTCCACAGGTGTAGAGGTGGAATATTAAATGGTGAACCATGAAAAATAAGGTGGCTCTAAATTAATCGACTTCCCCACACTACAGTTTCAATGGTGCCTGGATGGTCATTTTAGAATATTTGTACATAATCTTACTGCCAAAACAGTAAACTGATAAACACTTTTTAAAAAGGGGTCATGTAACCCTGACCAGTGTGGTTCAGTTGGTTGGACATTGGCCTCCAAATTGAAAGGCTGACAGGTTGAATTCCTGGTTGGGTCACATGCCTGGGTTGTGGGCCAGTCCCCGGTTGGGGCATGTGAGAAGTAACCAAGTGATGTTTGTTACATCAATACTTCTTTCCTTCTCATTTTCTCTCTAAAAATAAATCATAAATACAATCTTTTTAAATAGGGATCATGTATAAAGAACAAAATGTTTTTCAAATTACGCACTGAAAAATTAAAACAGGTAAACAAATCGAAATAAAGAAACTACCCAAATCTTAAAATTCTATGCAAGTAAAATCGATCTGAGTAAGTTCGATAATGCCTCAGCTGAAATAAGGTTCTATAATAAATTTGTTTCACCTGAAATAGGCAGAATGTCTTATTTTTGTTGCATTTGGAGATAATGAAGCAAATTCAAAGGCTTCTCTGCAAGCTGTTCACTTCTTAGCTCTAGATTGTTTCAAAATATCATTCAAATCAATTCATATTGTTTCTAAAGAAACGTCAAAACGTTCTCAATTATCTATAAAGATATCATTTGTTTTTCTTGCTCACCATTTTATTTTGCAAATCTCCCTAATAACATCCTTTAGAACAATTTTGTTTTTCTGATCCAGGTGTAGCTCTTTAGATCTCATTACCACATCTCTTCAGACGCCTTCGATCGGAAACAGTTCCTCTGACTTTGTCTTTCGTGATATTTTCGCTTTGAAGAGTATGGGCCAGTTTAATCATAAAATTCCTCTCAATCTGGGTTTGCCTGGCGTTTCTTATGATTAGATGACAGTTAAGCAGTTTAGGCAGGTACCCACAAATGTGGTATTGTGTCCTTTGTGCCACATCACATCAGGATACACACGACCTTAATTTGTCCTAGGGTTGTACTAACTTGGATCATCTGTTCATCAGATTTCTCTGTGGGAAAGGGATTTTTTTTAAGTTTATTTACTTATTTACTTTTAGAGAAAAGGGAAGGGAGGGAGAAATAGAGGGAGAGAAACATCCACGTGTGGTTGCCTCTAGCGCACTCCCAACTGGGGACCTGGCCGGCAACCCAGGCATGTGCCCTGACTGGGAATTGAACCAGCGACCCTTTGGTCTGCAGGCTGGCACTCAATCCACTGAGCCATACCAGCCAGGGCAGGATCATTTACCCTCTGTAATTAATAAACTGTTCTTATAGGCATGCTTTGATAATTAATTATTTAGTTCCATTACATATATTTTAATATTAAATATTACAACATTGTAGAGTATATCTTTGAAAATAAACACACTTAACCACTAACAATCTCATTACATATAGTTTTGGAATAGAAAGATATGTTTACTTACTATGCAGATTTTCAGAGGCTATCAGATAGCCCTATTATTGTGAAGTTACAGCTTTAAGTAGGTGTTGACAGGCCCTACAGAAATTGCCTACTTTCTTCCTGTACCAACATGGGCCTTGTTGTTTATGCTTTGTGCCCATCAGCTCTCTTGGACGTCATTTCTTCTGTTTAAAATTCGAGAGAAGTGCTCTTCATTCTGGAAGAAACGAAATGCTTCTCCAACGTACTGACAAATGCACCGTCTCACCAAATACCAAGAAACCCGAGGCCAGGCTGGATCAATAAATAAACTACCAGCCCCTGGCCTAAGCTCCAATGAGTTAGTTCCATTTATAAAGGGTTAATCTTGAAATACAGGAGAACAAGTTGAACACACTATTACAGTACAAATGGGTACCACGCTAGAAACCCCACTTGCTCCAAGTCAGCATGTCAAATGGAAGGATGCCTAGATTTTAAGACAACCAGTGTTTTCATCTTAACCCCTTCACTAAAATCCAGCCTTTGGTCATTCAGTTCGCCTTGCTGAAAACTCATTTACTCCTCCTTAAATTGGGGTCACAGTACCAGCTCTGCGAGGCTGTATAAGCAATAATACACATTGAGCATCAAAGACCTTTGGAAGCCATAGCACCCACAGGTGTTAGTCAAAGGGGGAAAGTGCCCTCCAAAATCTGATCATATTGTTACCCACATAAAAAAAAAATCATTCAGTTGGATTTGATGCCAAATAAAAATCTATTTATTAAAGAATTTTCAACGCTTTGAATGCTTGAAAAACAGAGCATCCCGTTTGTACAAATGAAGCAACCCCAAAGAGAGTGGAATTTTAAGGATGCCAAGAACCAGGCTCAAACTGCTTTCCATGCTGCCTGCATGGAGCAGAGTCCAGTTTTAGGGGAGCAGCTCAGGTTGCCAGCCCACTGCATAACTTTCGCCATGCTGCCAGAACTGCCTACACACAGGGCTATAGGAAACGCTCAAATATAGAGAAAAACCAAACCACACATGTGGCATATATGCACGTGGGCATGTACACACATTGGTTCTCATAAAGAAACAAACCAGCTAACCAAAGTACAACTCCCTTTGAGCAATGGAGTAATGCTGTTGAATGAGTCCATCTAATCCAATCCATGAATAATCTAAGTACCAAGATGCCGGCCCGAGTGCACGTTCCCTGTGAAAGAACCAGGCGGGGTGGGAGCAAACTGTCCTTGATTGGTGCTCTATTCACAAGTGTTAAATTAAGCATTGGTAAAGCTGGCGACTTCCCCCAAGCTTCACGTAAAACAGGATTATGTACCAGGCGAAGCGTTTTCAGCTAAATCAACTCCCCATAGAAAGAAACAGAAGGCAAGAGCTCCGTGGATGGGAGCTCAGACGGAAGGCTAAGCAAAGAGGAATACTGGAAACCCGAGCAGGCCTTGTGAACAGAGGTAATGGCCACCGGTGACATTGGAGGGTAGGAAAATGAACTGACCATCTGGACGCCGATTCTGCTAGCATTCGCCTCCATCTCGGTCTCCATCCCAACCACCACAGCCCCATGTCAAAGACTTCATCACCTTCTTGTGTGCACTGTCACTCCACTCTGACCAACCATTCCACCCCCTCCAGCGCAGTCTTCTTAAATGTGTTAACAGTGACTGCTCAGGACAGTGAAATAATGGCTAATTTTCTTCTTCTTCTCTCCCACATGTTCCCTCAAAGTCTCTCCAGGGAAATCTACATATTCTCAGAATCTCCTTAATAGCATGGTTGAGAAATAGCTCTCTGACCTCTTGACCCTACCAGGCCACTTCTGTAGACCATCAATCCTGTGTCCTTGGTTTAAAATGCCTTCTCTGCCTGGCTTATTTCGCTTAGCATAATGCTTGGCAGAGAAGGCATTTTATACCACATGATTTCACCTTTAACAGGAACCTAAACAACAAAACAAAGAAACAAGCAAAATATAGTCAAAGACACTGCATAAGGGGACAGGCAGGAAGTGGCCAGAGGAGAGAGAAGAGGGAATTTCAGGGGAAAAGGGGAAGGGTTTGCAGGAACAAAGTTAAAAGACACATGGATAAAACTAGGGGGAGGGTGGTAATGGGAGGGAAGATGGGAGGGGGGTGGGTGGGCTTGATTGGGAGTAAAGGGGAGAAAAATGTACTTAAACAATCATTAAAAA